>CAAKHG010021400.1:0-13687 GCA_901007715.1 Dactylopterus volitans
GTGACACTGACATGTTGTTCACTCAGAGATCTCTATGTCACCTTCTCTTCACATTTAATATGACTGTGGGATGTTCAGTCACCTGGAGCGACTGGTGCTACTTATCTAATCTAAATAGGAATTTTGTTTAAAAAAAAAAAACATGTGCAGGGTTCTGAAATGCAATGGAAGAAAAGGTAGAAAAAAAACCTCAAATGAAACATAAAGGTCCTTTTAAATGTGCAGAAAACAACATTCTTGGTTCCTTTGATAGATGAACGCATGGCATGACACAGTCTGCCAAAGCACAGTTGTCATGGTGATGTCTTAGTGTCTGTAGCTTTAAGATACACAGCCAAATGTACAAAAAAATATATGGAAGAACAAAAAGAGGCAAAATGTCGCCATTGTAAAGAAAAATCCCGAAAACTGCTGAGGCAACGCAAAGATGGAGAAATAAAAGCTAAAATGAAACATAAATGTTCTTCACACTAAAGATTAAGAAAGATAGATTTTGTTAAATATATAAAAATCAAAATAACAAAACATGTCCTTTCATTTCAATGGCACAATGTTTTTTGGAAAAACCTTTATATTGTAAATATCTATTAGAAAGTTTGATGTTAAGAATAAATGTCCTCCAAAAGCACATTTTGTTAGAAACGCACTATATGAATCCAGTGAACTATTGTTATTATTAGTTGAATCGTTTCTGTAAGTTGTTAGCCGGCTAAACACAAAACAAACAACAAAATTCATTAAAGAACACGAAGAAGAAGAATAGGAAGAAGACGACGATAATAGCATTTACATTTAATCATTAACACGAATGAATATCTGATATGAATCGCAGATCTTTTTTGCTGCTTCGGTACAAATGAATCATCACACATGTATGAGAGGAAGTTATGAGCCCTGGTGACATACTGGCAGGATGTTGTGAGGAAATCAGCCTTTCTGAGTTTGAGGTGGATTTGAGCCAAAGCGATTCATGGACCAAGGTCGTTCCACAGAGGTTTGCTGTGGTGAAAAGAACTTCATCGCAACCTGAGGTCCGACAGCATCCTGCTGGGGCTCAGCCTGAGCTTCATCTCCAAACTCTGAATCAAGTGTCAGCGTTAATTGAAATGGCATGAGACACAACATGATGACGTGAGTTATTGTGAGCTCTTATCTACTTTGCTTAAAGTTGTATATTATCACATACAGAGATTTTAAAAAAAAATAAAAAATCATGTACTTACGCCTGCGTACAGCTGTCACAGCGACAGGACTGACGACCAGAAACAAAAGGAGGATCCTCATTTTCTGAGGGAAACAAGACATTACAATAACATGAACATGGTATTTGCGCATTTCATGGTTCTGTTGGCTCTGTGTGCAGAGTCAGATAAAGCTCACCTTCAGACTGCAGTGGTTGTCAGGTGTTGACACGGTCAACAAGCCTCAGCTCAGATCAGTAGAATTCTGACTCTCTGTCCGATTCCTTTTATAGTTATACCTCTGGGATGCTGTTGAGCAAATATGTGTTTCTGTGTTTGTGCGGTGTCAGCAGCCTCAAGCTCATCCGTCCCTCACAGTCTCCACGCAAGTGAGAAACCATCTCGCGGCCATTTGCTAAAAAGACACTAGTTAGTTGTAACAGTCAAATTAATTGCTGCATTGTTTTCTATCTGTATTTACTAACGTCATGCATGTGCAGTATGATGACAAATTTCAAGTTGTTTTATGATGTTTATGCACTTGGAAATAAATAGCTTTCTTAAACTTGTGTGCTCAGATTGTTTATGCTTCCTTTGGGGCCTTTTGTACCTTTCTACATTGCTCCACCAATTTGTAGCATTTCAGCATTCACAGCACTGGCATGCTGGAGGTCTGATTTTTAAATGATTGTTGTTGTTGTTTTATTGAAATGAATGCCTGGAGGTCGGAGGCCTTGTGGTAGGACACCTACCACAAGGCCCCCGCACTTCAACTCCAAATCTTTCCCGAAGACAAACACTCACATCTGACACTGATTCGCTCACTTGTTCGCTCGCTAGCACACTCACTCACACACTCACTCACTCGCTCACATAAACACACACACAAACATACATACAATAAAGACTGGACTGTAAGCATTACAATATAGATGACCTACACACAACACTGCTCCTTGCTCCTACCCATCATTGGGGATGGCACCGGGTCCTGCCCGGAATCCGCATTTTTTTCATGATAATAAAGGAATGCGGATCATACAACAGGAGGAGTATTTCCGACTCCCCCTTTGCAGAGCAAATCTGTCTGGCAGCATCAGACACCCAGACATCTCATTCCGAAAGATGCCGCACAGGACAGGGTTAAAAAAAAAATTAAAACAAGAATTAAATTAAATTAGATTTAAAAAACAAACAAACATGTGATCAGACACACTCACACAGTGTGTTTAAGAATTGTTTGTGAACAGACATGAATGTGTTTGTGTGTGAACACACTGAAGTTTACTAAGTTTTTAATTTCAACAAGAAAACCCACAGAGTGTCAATGGTTCAATTTCCTTACTTCTCTTCCCACGCGGCGCAAAGTGAGTTGCTGCAGGCCTGTTTATCCTTGAATCATCTGATTATTTCCTGCCTTCCCTGAAGCTCACAACTAACTGGTTGTTGGAATCAAACATCATCGGATTGCACCTTCAGCACTGGACCAAACACAAAACACACACAGGTGGATGAGGCCTTGTCTCACTGTTCAAATTACTTTCATGAGTTTGATGATTTAATAATCTTGGGTTCCTCTGACAAACAGGTTTATTAAAAGTAAAAAGTTGGATACTTGGTGTCACTCTGCTCCACCAATGGAAATCCAGCTCAGGTTTATGTTACGTTTTTTTTTTTTTTTCCTTTCATCAGTACTTTTTAGATTTGTCCAATACTTCCACTGCTGCCGTCATGTTCTTTCTACTGATACTTTGAAGGTGACATTACCTGTAACACCATGATGAAACATGCATCATATGTTTTGTACTAAAATGTCTAAATATTGTATTGTAACAACTTTACTGTGAAACTATCGTTGTTGTTTGTGAGGGTGATCGACAGAACTGTTCTGATATGACAAACAAGATGTTTGAGCCAATGACTGTGAGTTCTGGGTTAATTTAAAGATACAAATGAGGAAGGAACAATTAGTTCGTCAGATACAGCTGGCCTGAGTGACAGCCGGAACTTCTGTTTTTACTTTGCTGCTAACAAAGTTAGCTTCAACAACTCAATGTAAGCTTATTAGTCTTCGTAGCCAACTGGATAAATGATAAATAGATGAGTACTTTATTTCTTCCGGAGGAAATTCAGCTTCAAGGCTTCATAATCAACCATCATTCATGAACAAATCAGCTCATAAGATAGAGTGCATCAAGAATAAAAGAATAATTAAAATAAAGACTGCGGCAATAAATAGTAAAAAAAAAAAAAAAAAAAGGATAAAAAGATGTCAAATGTTTGGAAATTATATTTACACAAGAGGAGCAACCTTGTGTCAGGTAACGTCCGCTACAGGCCAACAAGCTTCAACAGTCAACTTCAGGGGAGCTGAATCACAAAGCACTACTCGCAACATCCACCTTGTGGACAGATTGTCTGGTTGCACTGGTAGCCACGCCCCCAAACTTTAGCGAGCAATCGCACGTTAGCAGCCGGAGAACACGTGCGAGCTGTCAGAACGATTTTACGGGCCAACGGACGGACGAGGAGCTAGCTAAAATGTCGGCACTGTGTCTTAGCAGCGGGGCATGCGGGGACCTTGAGAGGCTGCTTACGGAGGTTAGACAGAAGCTTCACGTGTGGTGTCTTTATCAGCGTCGTCAACCATAGTAATGCTGCATTGTACAAAAAGAACTTCACAGTAGTGCGATTTCAAAATAACGCATACATTGATAAGATACATAGGTTTGTATATTACACTACTGTATGAATAATAGATAAAGTGATATATTTAGAGCTGAAATAATTATTTGTCAACTATTGATGAAATAAATCAATTCAATAATCATAGTGCTCTATGATTGTAAACTGGATATATTTGGATTGTGAGGACGTGAGTTTGCTGTGTTTTCGACACACTACCTTGTAATGGTGGAAAGCCGTTGTACCAAACAGGCTTTTTTGCATAACAATCTAAGAGTTACGACCTCATTTTCCATGTGTTCTGATTGACATTGCAGATTGTCACCTCATATTTGTAATGCTGCTCCACAGAGATGTCTGACAAAATGAAATTTTAAAATGAACAAGATCTGCAGGCAGCTAAGAGGTAGAACTTGTCAACCTACTTGTTTTGTGCTGGATCCGCTGACAATGTGCAATGAGCTGGTGTTTCACTCCAGCCTGCAAGGTGGAGATTTCAATTTGATTTCAAAGGTACAAAAAAGCCCTCAGCGTCTTAATTTGCAAAGTCTGGATATTCATGAAATGAAGCAGGTTTTCCTGTTGACACAAAAAAAGCAGTGTCCTTCTTAATTCAGCTAAATCCATTTGGTGGTTGCTTGTATGTGAACCAGAGTCGATTCACAAACACACAGACGGCAGCTGACCGGACAAGTCGTGAAATGCAAGTTGGACAAGTTGGAAATACTGGACGCCAGAGAGGGGAGGGGCCATCAGGTGTGTTAAGAGCCCACAGTCCAGAGGCCAGCATCCACGATGGTGTGTGAGTGCGTTTGTGCGCAGCTCCGTGAAAGCTGAACCATCTCTGCAGGTTTCAGAGCATCATCTGCTGCCGAGTACACACACAAGGGCTTCTCCAGGGAGGGTTTTGCACATTTCAGCAAGATGATACCAAACCACATTCTGCTCATTTTACTACAAACTGGTCAAACAGTCAAAGAGCCCGAGCGACAAACCGACTCGCCTGCGGTTCTGACTTGTCACGTTGAAAATGGTTGGTGGACTATGATTGGTAAAACATGGCAAAGGAGACCTGAACTGCTGAGCAGCTGAAATCCTCCACCAGCGTCAAATCTGTAAACTCCACCACCAGTCAGACCAGCCACCTTTCCTCTCGAGAATGGCATGAAGTGGTGAAGCCCGCTTGGACGAGGGGGCCACACGTGTTCTAAGACGTGTAACTCGGTCCAGTTGACCCAATTCAATGTCCGTGACTTGCAGAGGTTGCTTCAGAGACCTTAACAGAAAAGGTCTGGCCCCCCTTTGGTCCTCAGCCCAGCCACAGGAATGGTGAGTAGCTGTAGTACAATTACTGTCCCATAGACATAAAACTAACCATCACATGATCAACTGCGGCAATGACACCAAGTGAAACTAAAGCAGAAGACATTCCAGAGTTAAAGCCGGTTGTTCAGTCTCAGTACAACAGAGACTGGAAAGTCTTAGAGACTTTCAACACTTTTCTCCAAGACCTTTGAAAGAAATGGATGTTTCCAGATTGGTCCTCTCCAGGAAGTTGAGATCAACACAGAGGTTTTTCAGCAGAGGAGAAGACAGCTTGAGAGACTAGATAGTCGACGGAGGAGTTTTCATTTTGATGTTGTAGACATTTAAAAAAAAATCCTTTGAAAAAAACCCTCACATTTCTCAGGGGTGCACACTGACCCCTGAAGGAGCTTCTGTGACACACTGGGGAGCAACCTGGCTTTGTGTTTGTTCTTTCAGTCAGATATGAGAAGCATCGCATTTTTCACGTTGATATCCAGACATTACATGGAAGCCCTTTCAATATGTATGCCCACAATTACTATGAGGTTTTTTGTTTTTTTTTACTTAACAACCTGTCTCTGGACAGCGCCGCAGCTGCCTGAGCCTCATTGATTAGTTCAGCACTTGACAGCGTTGCAGATGCATGCACCTTATTGATTAGTTCAGCACTGGACAGCGTTGCAGATGCATGCACCTCATTGATTAGTTCAGCACTGGACAGCGACATAGCTGCCTGAGCCTCATTGATTAGTTCAGCACTGGACAGCGACATAGCTGCCTGAGCCTCATTGATTAGTTCAGCATTGGACAGCGCCGCAGCTGCCTTAGCCTCATTGATTAGTTCAGCACTGGACAGCGTTGCAGATGCATGCACCTCATTGATTAGTTCAGCACTGGACAGCGCCACAGTTATCTCAGCCTCATTGATTCGCTCAGCACTGGACAGCGACATAGCTGCCTGAGCCTCATTGATTAGTTCAGCACTGGACAGCGACATAGCTGCCTGAGCCTCATTGATTAGTTCAGCACTGGACAGCGTTGCCCTGTCCCAAAAAAGCAACGTGCAG
The DNA here is from genome assembly GCA_901007715.1 of Dactylopterus volitans. NCBI lineage: Eukaryota > Metazoa > Chordata > Actinopteri > Syngnathiformes > Dactylopteridae > Dactylopterus > Dactylopterus volitans. The sequence goes on from CAAKHG010021400.1 coordinate 6,242, forward strand.
GCTGATCTACCAACAGCGGCATATGAATAATGAATAATGAAACCCTCGTGCTCGAAATACTGTGAGGAGGAAATGCAAATAGGTTAATTTAGCACATGATTGAATAAGCCTTAAGATAACTGCGTTGGATGCGATTGAGAGAATGTGAAGCCTTTCTAACACGTCAACATTCCTGGTATGAATCAAGGACAAATAATTCAGAGATAAGGTCTGTCAGTTGATGGATGAGCGGAAGGTTGATTTTGCAAAAACGTTGCCAGGGGGGACATTAACTTTTATTAGATTATTGGAGTGGTGGAGGGAGTCAGGTATGTATGGAGAAGGTGATGATGATGATGATGATGTCCAGGCAAAGCCAACATGTAAATCCAATATTTTCACAGAAGATGAGACAACAGCGGAGCCATTTTTTTAGCACCGTGTCTGCACAATGGTGGATGCACATGTTGGTTTTAAGCTGTGCAAACATGCTGCAATTTTTTTAATTTCGTTTTTTTTTTTTTGTTTGTTTAACCTTTATTTATCCAGGAGAGTCAATTGAGAACCAATTCTCCTTTCCACTGAAGGCCTGGCCAAGGGGCAGCAGAAGTGACAGATAACAACATAACAATATAAAAAATAAAAAAAAAAAAAGCAGCAAACAATTTCACACCCTATCATACAGAAGATGTGTGCAATAAATACAGTGACATATATTAAAAGTAAATTCCTGAAAGCAAGTGCAACAATCTGGGACTATTGGTTGTAATGAATTTTTAAAAGCAGATGAGTGGATGAGCTGAGCTCTGGAGTCTGTTCAGTAGATTAACGAGGCTGCTGGAACGTAGACTGCGACTAGTGTTATGGATGTTAAGTCGTGACTAGCCTGCCCCTTTGTGCTTGCCCACTAGATCTATTCGCCCTCAGACGATTCAGTCTGAGTTGGCCGGCTATCATGGTTGAGGAGTAAGCAGCGAACGTACCTTCTTAGTGACACACTTACAATGACCGGCACTAAAGCCTTTTTATTTTTATTCATATTTTTCTATTTTTCAGTTTACATTTGGGTCTGTCTTTTTCCTTCCTTTTAATTCAATATTTCTTAATTATTTCTAATTTAAATAATTTATTTTGTTTACCGATTTATCAATTCATCAGGCTTACTGTCTAATTTCAATTTTATTTTATTTTATTTTATTAATTAATTTATTTATTTTGTTTCAAGTAGTGTCGCCACTTCCAAAATAGCACTTGAACTGTGAGAGAGGATTATGAAATAGGGGAAATTTTAATGTTAAAAAGAAAAGAAATTGTATTTTTGTGTACAATGGTGTAAGGATCTGGGTTCGGTGGACCCTGAAGCTGAGACTGGGATCAGGTAGGTATGAAGAAAAAAGTTTATTAAACGACGAGAAGCAAGACGGTAGAGGAGGCAGGATCGACAGGTGGATCACTGGAGATGAAGGAAGAGCAGCGAGGCACAAGATCTTGGAGGCTGGAGCGAGAGGGAGGAAAAGCGAGTAAGCAGAAGTACAAAAAATACAAAAAAAAGCACTGAAAGTTCGCTGGAATCTACGAGAGGCTTCTACCGAGCGAGACGGGATTATCTCGCGGAGTAGTGGAGTGAGGACCAGGAACTTACGGCTGGGATGATGAGCTAAATGGACAACAGGTGTGCCTCTGCTGCCCTGGAAGCCACGCCCCCTTACACACACACACATGCCCTGCAAGAGAACAGAAAAAGGAGAGGGGAGAGAGCACAAAAATACAACAAACAGTCCCAAATAGAATCCTAACAAATGGCCTGCATTCTATAAATGAAAATTATAAAAAAAAAAAAATCAAAATTAAAAAGATACAGGAGAGGGGAGGGACAGGAAGGGAGGAGGGAGGTCAATCCGAGACTTGACCTTCGCGAGCAAGGCACTGTTGTGTGTTTCAAATGAAAGCGTGCGGTCAAGCCGGATACCTCAGTGCTTACAGGTACATGGTCCCAGGCAGATTGTAAAAATTCAGCTCCGGGACCACTAATTATCATCTGCACACGAAAAAGCACCTGCATTAGTTCCATCCGTTAATCATGAGCCCGTCACCACGTCCTGGTTTAAATCTATCGATGTCCAGTACAACTTTCACCAATCAGACGCACGTTCGGTAAAACGAAGACCCTCTCCTCCGGCTCCGTCTGAGCGCTGTGGACCACGCGGCACCTGAACGTGGCGCCCTGGTCGTCCTCGCCGGGCTTGAGTTTGAGCAAACTGAACATGGTGTAGAGGCCGCTGACGTTCAGGCTTGGGGGAGTGTTGAAGACGCCGGAGGGAAGCGTCTGTCCGTCTTTGCTCCAAGTCACCGACACGTCTTCAGGGCAGAAGTCTCTGATGCACAGGTGCAGCGAGCACTCCTCATTCACTCGGGGGCGCCGTGGTTCGCAGTCGATGAACATCACATTCGGAGGAGTTCCTGTTTCGACATCAGACGCGTGTTACGCTCCGTTCAGCATGATGGCGTCCACATGTTTGCAAATAACTTATCAGAGCTCTGTACGCCACCAGGACGGGTTTTAAAGGAAGCAGTCAACAAAATCAAGATAAACTTATGTCAGAAAGAGAAAAGGATGGAGAAGGAAAGGAACATCTTGTCATCCTGAAGGCACCACATATCTGTCAAACATGGTGGAGGTTATGGCATGGGCATGCATGGACGTCAATGGAGCTGGTCCACTGGTTTTCATTGATGTGTGACCCCATTTCAAAGCGTTTACTTCTGTACTAACACTCCAAAAAAGCCAGATTCTGAAAACTGACAGAGGGCGATGTAATGGCCCGAAAACATGCGGCGAAATCAACCCCAAGAGCTTTTCACGGCAAAGAAACGGGACGTTCCTCAGTGACCAAATCCTCAACCGAACAGAGCAGCTTTCGAGCTACTGAGGGGGAAAAAACTGAGGGCAGGAAGACCCACAAACATGCGCTGAAACTGAAGAGCAGCGGCAGAGAAGTCCCAGCAAAAAAGCAGCTTTCCACCAAAGCCACATTTATTTGCCGTGGACCGTTTGAAGGGGAATGTGCCGATATTCGCTTCAAAGGTTTGCTTGAAATTTCCATGAATTTGGATGAAAATTTGATTCCGTTGACTGCAAAAAAAAAAGGAATCCTCATATTTACTGTACAGTTACGCTAGTTTTTCATATTACTTTTATTACGTAAAAATGATAATCTAGTGAAAATGGTTGTGACTCTGAGGCGGTTACTACAATCTTTTCGCGCGACGCCATGAGTTAAAGCGGAGAGTCGACACTTCGATCACAACTTTGCTGCTCTGTGCGAAAGCCGTTGCGGGGGTGTACAGAGGAACACGAGAGTGTGTGATTTCCTGCAGAAAACGCATGTGAACGCTCACCGCTGAAAGAAAAACTGTATAGGCTCAGAAAGAAGAGACTCCGACGATCATACTGTCTGTGTCGGCCCGGAAATGTGAAAATGCCGGCGAGTTACAAAAAAAAAAAAAAAATCGTCCCTGGTTCCTTTGCGGGTCTGCGAACCTCATGTTTGCACCACCGTGACGGGTGGAAAACCCTCCGAATTCCTGCCTCCCGTATGAAGACGGTGGCCATTGTGGCCTAAAACGTTATACGCTCAGAAAGAAGAGACTCTGACGATCGCACTGATATATTTATCTCCGCTTCGGCCCAACAACGTGAAAATGCTCGAGTTTGGAATTTTTTTTTTTGCAAAAATCTTGGCGGCGAATTAGCATTAGTGCAAGGTAGAGATTCAGGGTTCCCCTCGAACGCTCGGAGGGTCCTGGAGCAAAATCCGTTAGTGGCTCGGTCTGGACGGTCGCATTTTCTCAATCAATTTTTCCTACGTTTTTTTACTGAAAATGGTGCACAAAACGCAAATATTGTGGCCGTTATTCGGAAGTTCTAGGCTGCGATGTCACCACTGGCACTCACGTATTACACACCCATTCTAAGCTCTGAAACACCCAGAAAGTTATACTGCGATATTTCAAAAACTAAAAGACGTATCCATGAGAAAAATGCAGGCCCAATTACTGAGGTTTTGTCGACATTTTAAATTTTAAAGTGGAGGTTATCGGTCAAAGTATGGTGAAGGAGTTGACTTTCAAAGCAGGAGTGGATTTCGAAGGACTTTGAGCACCTCTGCATTCATTCCTATGGGAAATGTTCTATTAAAAAAGCCTAAAATTTCAAAAAAGTAAAACATGTAGAACAAATGTGGAACCTCAACAGGCCGCACGTTTCGATACTTTAATGGCTTCAAAAATGCCATTGCTAAAACGCTAACAAATGTGCTAAATGCATTAAAAACAAACGCGCACACTCAGACAAGCTGAAATATCACTAACTGCTGGAGCTGTCAACTTATTTTTGAATGCAACGTTTGCTAGCTGCGGAGAAACGTGGCTGCGACGGTGCGGTGGTCCGCTACCTTGAGTGTTGATGTGGTACAGCGTGTCTTTGTAGCCCGGAGACGGGAAGCTGGAGTGATAAACGCGGCAGGTGTACGTCACCCTCTCGTCCTCTGCGGCCATGACCAGCTGGAGCTTGCTCCACACGCTGTACAAGCGGTTCTGATTGGAGAGAGGCCCAAAGTGCGTGATGGTGTGCACCTGCTCCCCGTCGTTCCTGGACCACTCCAACTGGACATCTGCTGGGTAAAAGTTCAACACCTGGCAGCAAAGAAGCAGCTGTTTGTCCACCTTGGGGATCTGAGGGATGCTGGAGATCTGGCAGACGGAGGGCTCCACTGGAGAAGAAGGAGGTTGAGTGGTGTCAAAATCACGTAGGAATCTCAGGAGAAAACCACAACTCCTGCTCCATGGTTGTAAGATTCCAACCAATCAAACTGCAGTTAACATCTGTCCATCATCATATGTGCAGTGAGGCGTTTTAACGTTAACTTAACTGTGTTGTAACTTGGACTTGTCTATGTTTGGCCTAAACGTTTGCCGTCCTACTTTGCTTTGCGCTAGTCTCACTCGTAGCAGTAACACTAGAAGTAGTAACATTAGCAACACTAAAAGTACTCGTAGCAGTAGAACTAGTAGCACAAGTAGCACTAGTAGTAGCAGTAGTAATAGCAGTAGTGGTATTCATGACAGTAGTAGCACTGGTAACAGTAGTAGCACTATTAGCAGCAGTAGCACTTGTTGTAGCACTAGTCGCGATCATATTAGTAGCACTTCTAGCAATAGTAACACTTGTAGCAGCCGTACTAATAGCACTTGTAGTACTAGTGGCAGTCATACGAGTAGCTATTGTAGCACTTCCACCAGCCATACTAGTAACACTTGTATCAGTCACACTAATAGCACTTGTAGCAGTTGTAGCCATGATAGCAACAGTAGCAGTCATACTAGTTGCACTTGTAGCACTCGTAGCAGTCATACTAGTCGCAGTAGCAGAGGCCACACTTGCAGCACTTATACAAGTGGTGACACTTGCAGCAGTCGTACTAGTAGCACTTGTTGTAGTAGCAGCAGCAGCAGCAGCAGCAGCAGCAGCAGCTGCAGGCGGTCGTCTGGGCGGCACTGTCTATTCGAGGCAGCATCGTAGCGAGCACACGGTTAGTTGTGTGTGTGCAGGTGTGAAAGGTCAAGGGTCATGTACAGTGTGGGAGGAGGTCAAAATAGAGGTGCAGCCGCTCACCTTTCACGCTGAGCGTCACCTCTCTGCTGACGCTCTGGCCCCTCCAGAGCACCACGCAGCGGTATTTGGTCTGGTCCTCGGCAACGGTCAGACACACGGTCAGGACAGACGTGTGGCGCCACCCGTCGGACACCAGACGGGCCTGCTGGCTCAGATCCTCGCTGGCCAGCAGAGGGACGGACTCCGATTGGGCCGCCGGGTCCGCGCCGCCGCTCAGTCTGAACCACTTGACCTTGAGCTCCCACCGCTTGGCTCCTTGGATTGTGCATGTGAGGGTGGTGGGCACCTCGGCGTGCACGGCGCTCGCTCGACTGATCTCAGAGACGCTGGGCGGGGCTGTGGAGAGAGGGAGGATGGGCGGAGTCAGAAACAGACACCCCCCCCTTCATTTTTGAGTTGGATAAATGTGAATAAAAGTAATGGAGAAACAAGAGGAACGCGTGAGAGAGGGAGATGAACTTCACAGCAAGGGGGGGGGGGCTCCTAATCTCCTAATGAGTGGTTAATTTCATCAATGTCTTTTCAAACTATTTTTTTTACACTAATTTATACAAATTTTGGAACTTCATTCTATTTCATATGTCGCACAAGATGTTTTTTTCTTATTTATTTTTTATTGTGAAGCAGCTTTATTGTCATTTTTCATGAAAGTCGGGGGGACATTGGGAGATTAGATGGGAGTCTTGTTTTGTTTGTTTTTTATTGTACAGCATCAATGTGCAACTAGGTAGTAACAAACATGGCAGTTTTAACTAACACTGTAGATCAGAATCAGAGGGAACGTAAAGCGTAAAGAAAAAATATATACAAATATTGAGATAAATATACAGTACAACAAAAATACAGTATTATAACGAATAATATACAAATCATCAGGAAGAGTACGTATAATCTTGTACAATCCTCTGGGCTATAGTTTTACAGACTTCAAGTATAATCTGAATTAATTTCTATAGTAGATGAAATTGGGGTACACCTTTTGTATTCTATTTTTAATTTATAAAAACTTGGCCAAACACAATACAACATTTCCGCATCATAATTTCATCATCTTTGTTTTGTTTTTGTTTTTTTTTTGTTTTTTTAATTAAAACTAATGTTATATCATCTCTTAAGAGAGAAGCCGCACATGCGCGGGCGGGTCGAGTCTATAAATGTGATAATATGAGTATGGATGAATGATTAATGTGTGCATGCGGATTCAGGCGACGCCCTCAGCCCGTCTGCAACACGCCGTTATTGTTTGTTTTTATTCCTGCCTTCTTCTCACCGATCAAAACCTGCCGCCAGCAGCTCAACTCACTTAACTCGGCTGTTAATTCGAGCGTCATCGCCTCGCTCCGCGGGTCGTTTTCGTCTTGCAAGGCGTTGTCATTCTCCCAACCGCCACAGTGATGTGGAAAGTATTTGGTGTGGCCCTTTAAGGAATGCGGGCGTATCGTATTTAGCCCAGCTGAGACGAACCTTTGCAGAAACGCCAGCGGAGCAGCAGCGAGGCCCCGGCGACAGAGACGAGCAGCAGCAAGCTCGTGACACCGGTGACAGCGATCAGCGAGGCGGCGCTGTAAGCAGGACCTGATGGAGCTGACGGCAATTTGAGAGACCGGCGTTAAATATCCAATGATTATATATATGTTCAGTTTTGATCACATTATGACCACCGCTCATTCACCATAGAGTATAATACAACGGCCCTGCGATCAGTTCTCCCTTCAGGAGGAGTTTTATGTTGGATTGTGACTGAATGTGTGTGAGAGAGGTGTTGACATGTTTGAATGATTGTTATTGGGACT
>CAAKHG010021401.1:0-11696 GCA_901007715.1 Dactylopterus volitans
AAAAACCCAGAGCAAAGAAAATGTGACTAATCACTGACACACCAACCTCAGATAATTACATACTACTGCGTATATCAAACTACACCCAAAGGTGGAAAAGCACGATGTCAGACTTACCTGGAATGTAAATGATCAGGCTTGGTTCTCTCAAGATGATCTATGGAAGGAAACAGGGTCTCATAAGATTAATTAGTCTCTTATGATGCGTTATAGCTTTATTTTACCTTAAATTCAAATATTACTGCAAACGAGGTTCTGACCATTGATCTACAACATAGCTTATGAAGGTCTGTTACTCAAAGAAATACTGAATGAACCATAAATGATGTCTGTGATAGTTGTTGGACTGGTGTCAGGTCATGACATTTCTGGTCAATAGCACCTTTTGACCCGTTAAGGACGCTTTATTCACACCCACGTACGCTGCAAGCAAACAAAACAAGCAAAAGCTAAATCCATGCAGGCACAAATACCATCAAATTTTCACCTGACTTCACCGACAAAACGAGGATTTCCTACAGGATGCGAAAATAAAAGCAAATCCGTGTTCACATTTTTGGTCAAAAAGCGGGAAACAAGTCGCAGCTCATCTGACTGCCGAACTGGCGGCCGGCCGCTCCGTTTAAAGCCCAATCGGCTGCTCGCCACAGGCCCAGCATGCGTAAAACTAGAAATACAAGAACCGAAAGGGTAATTACAGGCGAGTCCCGATGAACCAGTTGGAGAAGCGCGGCGGCTCACTCACAAGGAAGCAATGACACGATAGAATGATGCGCTGTTTTTCCGCCGATGACCGGCGTTTTTGCGTGGCGCGTGCTTCCGATTTTCGTTTTTGAGTTCCGGCATGAACACTGAAACGTGGACACGCGAGCGCAGTCTTTGCATCAACGTGCGGACCTCGGCCGCACGTGGCGACGGCCCGGGTCAGCGAGTGAAACATCGGGCACCGCAACCGGATACGTCTTAATCGGGGCCCGCGAGCGGCCGGTGCGTGGCGCCATTGACAGAAACGGCAGGCGGCTTCTAACGAGTGTGAGTACGGCTGCTGCTGCTGCGAGTGTGTCGCATGTTACGCTTGCAAACACGATAGTGAAAGTAACTGGTGCTTTTCGGATGCTGCGTCAGCCACATTTAAAAAGAAAAACGGCGATAGAAGTCGCTTTCAATCACGTTCATTCGGTTAACAGCGAGGCAAAGGGGGCATTTAACTAATAAAAGCTCATTTTTTACATTTTTTTTTTAACATTTTCTCATATTTCAGAGCCCGGCGCATTATTGAAGAAGAGGAGGCACACCTGTCACACCTGCTACTTGCTGTCTATTTACACCTGAGGAGGACGCGCTCTTCTCCTGAGCGGCCGTCCGGCGAAGACGTCAAGCGCTGAGAAATTATAAACAGCACTTCCTCGTGCACGTGCAGCCAGACGAGCCGCACACGTATGCAAATGCCGACGCGGCCCAACGAGCTGCCTACCTGCTATACAGGGAACCAAAGGAAAAGGCGGGCAAGCTCCGGGATCAACGGGATCATTTCCGTCGACATCCTCCCTCCCGGCCCGCCAGGCTGACTGTTTGCTGAGTAACAAAGGACTTGGAAGTGGCACGGCCACAGACAACGGAGAGGAGAGGAGAAGGGGCGGGGCCGCGCCGTGGGCCCCGGAAAACATCGCACCTCTCCCGTGTTTACCCGGCCAATCTGACGAGGATGGAATGTGGTCATTCAGGAAGTGGAGGCAGCGCCACGCGCCGTGCCGCGCCGCCGCCGCTGTCCTCGTTTTTTCCAGTGAAAACGGAAAAGTCGCGGGTGTATTCATGCCGCTCTATTACTGACCCACATATGCAAATGCTTCGCTAATCAAGAGATCAGGTGTGTGGTTTTAAAAGACTAAAGAGGGGGCTGATATAAACTTTACACATCAGTGCGGTCGGGCCGGTAAATTACAAATATATCTATCAAATATAAGAACCCGAAACAGTTTGCAAATGTAACAAATGCATCAAGTACTAAAATGGGAGAAAACGTGCGTAACTAGAAATAAAAACCCACACATTTTTAACTCAGTCACATTCTATCATAAATGTTTTTAATAGGGAAACATAGCGGGCAATCATAAGGTAATTTAATTAGCCGTTTTGTATTGCTTTGAGGGAGAAAATTAATGTTGGACATGGTAAAAAATAATCATAATGAAAAAAAGAATTGAATCTCTCCCTTGCTGGCCGGGTCAAGCCTCAGTGAAAGTCTTTATCTTGATGTTTTTACCCGTAAGTGGCACTTGACTTTATCTCGGTCGAGATAAAAGCAATGTTTTCTGCCGTATCTCTTGTGCGAACCAGCCATGGGGTTGGAGGGGGGGGGGGGGTCACATAGAGCTAACAGTGCGAATTAGCTTACCGCGTAGCACTGCTACAGCGCGTCGGCGCTAGCGTGCGACAATGCTACGGCAACACTAACATGCTGGTAAGCATTTGTTTACCACCAGCTCCACTGGGCTCGTCACGATATCAGATTTTCACTGCCTAAAATATGCAACAACAAAAAAAAAGAAATCACAGTAATGATATCATTAAAAAAAAAAAATAGGCCAATGTGAGTTATCTTTTTGTTGTATCTTTTTTTAATCAATATTAGCATGTGTATGACTCACAATAATGATATTTCATTTTTTTTATATCTCGAACTATCAATATCAATATACCGTGACACCCCTGGTCACCATTTGAACATCAGCATGCTAACGTTTGCCTGTTAGCGCTAAAGACAAGGCACAATGCGAGTTTTGCGGATAGAGGACAAATAGATATTGAAACTTTACAACATCACGGTACAAACAATCGGGGGATGGGTATTTTCATCCTGCGTGTTACATGAATTTATATCACAAACATCCCGTCGATCCAACATTTCACTCTGCCCTGACCAGCTCGAACTGCCATTTCCTCAAAGATCATGGGGATGATTTTAAAGAGCTTTTCACCTGCTGCACCGGGGGGGAAAACGTGCAAACCGTGCTCGTAGTCTAGCGAGAATTATGCCCATCCAGCATAGGAGCTGGCAGTATATCGGTTGTGTGTGTGCATGAATACAGATTTAGTGGCGAGTGTGTGTGTTTTGAAGCCAGTGACACCTTAAACGACACCACAGTTGGATGATAGAGCTGCTGAGGTCAGCAGGAAAGGGCTCCCCCGCCCCCCACTCCCGCACACAAACACACACACACACACACACACAGCTGCACTTTCACTTGAACACATGCTGGCATTACTCAGCACAGCGGCAGCAGTCACAGAGCAGCTGCCGGGAAGGCTGGCGACAAAAGGGGGAAAAGACAGAGAACGTGATGTGTAGCCGGAGGAAAAAAACACCGCATTTAAGGGCTTCGGAGGCAAGAGCCTCGGTGAGAGAACCCGGCGAAGCTGTGGAACGTCAGCGGCGAAGCGTCATGTTGTGTCTGACGCCCAGGCCCGGGCCCAAACAACGGGCTTTTGCCCCCGCTTGAAAGCAGGGCAGCCGATGGTGTCACGCGGCAATAACACGATGTCAGCAGCTGACGTGGGTCTCTCGTCGGAGGCGGTTAGACGGCGCCGACGCGGGCGAGCGGGTCACGGCGGAAAGTGCCCGAAACCAGGACAGAGCCAGCGCGGGCTACCCTGTTTGACGGAGCGTTTTGCGGCGTTTACTTTCGAGGGGGATTAAAAAAAGGGCATAACAGCTGATGCTGGCTCATGACACAGCAGCCTGTCCGCCCAGAGGGGCCTGACAGAGACGCCCATCGAGACAGCTGGTGGAGGGGTTGTAGGGGGGGGGGAGGGGTTGTATCTCCTAAAAACAACAAAAAAAATATGGAGACTGTGACATGTTTCCGTGGAAACTTTCCCCCTGAACCACGACGGAAACAGGACCCGTGGACGTGATCGTCGCCGCGTGTCGAGCTAACGCTTGTTTGCAGCGAATCACAGGCCGCATCAAGGTTAACGAGCGAACCGAGCGAGTGAGTGATGCTCACTTTTGGTAAAAAAAGATAAATAAAAGAAAGCGGCACAGACACACACACACACACACACACACCCTTCTCTGAGGTTTTGTGGGCCAAAGGTTTCTGGAACTAGTAATTAACTGAACCAATGTTACCGTAACAGGAATTATAACAAACAGGTTTTAGAGCCGGCTGCGTGCGGATGCTTCCTCTGCGGATTGTGACGCCTACAAATATATACGTTTTTTTTTTATCACTGAGATATCCATCGGCGTGTAATGGGGCTGAACGGAGAGGCGTGTGTGATAACGCGCATCACCACAGCTCGCACTCCTGCCGCCGGTGTGTTTTTGACGACGTCGCCCTGGCGCATAATTTGCCCCTTGTGAATGAAAGAACGTGGGGATTTGGGAAAAAAAAAAAAAAAAGCTCCTTGTTATTGATTGCTAAGCTTAAATGACAAAATGGTTTGGTGTCTCACAGCATGTTAACGCACACACACACACACGCTGCATGCACACATCAAGGCCTTCATTGGTTGTCGGGAGTGTGTGTGTGTCTTAAGGTCATGCCAGGCTTGCATCTTCATGAATGTCATTGTTGATGTGTTGTTTTTTTTTAAAGTAAATTTGTGTGATCCACCGTATCACCTTTTCGTGCAGCACTTATTTAACAAAGTTCTGTGACATACAGGGATGATTTTTTTTTTTCCCAGAAACTCCATGAGACTTTTAATTTTGTCCTCCTTGGTGCTATGAATCTGTGCTATGAAATGAGGGGCCAAGCTCATAAAGGGTTAACGACAAAAATCATCCTGCCCTAAGTGTGTCTGAGGAGAGATGAACGTAAAAGAGCGCCAAAAACTACACAACGACGTAAAATGTTATAACTACGGCAACTCTACGTGATCACTATACGCGATTTGACATAAATTCCTGGTATGGCCCTTTAAAAAAAAAGCTTAATTGCGCTTTTTTTTTGTCAATTACAGAACTTCTTTACAAACTGTGATTCATAACTTTAGATCCAACATATCAGGGTCTAAGACGTGTCTTAGGTCCCGATCACGGTCCATCACGAGCGGATCCGGATCCACGCGCCTACCTGTTGCCTGGCTCCGGGCGCGCGCGTCCCGCAGGCTCCGGCGCTCCCCGTCGTCCTGCTCCTCCTCCGCGCGCCGGGATTCGGCCATCGGGGCTCCGGGATCGTTGGGAACGGTGTCGGGCGAGGCTGTCGGTGGGGCGGCCGAGGCGAGGCGCGGCTGCTGGTTTGTGGCTTCCTCACCTCCCTCGGCGGGTCAAAGTCCCGTTACTCCCCGGCCTGCTGGGGGGCGTCTCCGGCGGCTGCGCCCTGCCCAGCGCGGCGCTTCGCGTGGCCGCCGGTGGGCGGAGGTGGTGCCGCCGCCCGGACGCGAGCGGGCCCGACGCGCAGCGGAGCGCAGCTGCGTTAACCCGTTCGTGCGCCTCCTCGCCTTGCCGACCCTGTCCGAACGCACCAGGATGGCGAAGTTGCTTAATTGGCTTAATTGGCTGCTAATCGCTCATTAGCCACGCTGCAGATGAAGAAGAAAAAAAAAAGAGTTGAGTGTAAAATTGTGTCTCTACAATCATAAATTAATAATATGTCGGGTTTTTTTTTATTAGTTACGCGTGTTTTCTCCCATTTTAGTGCTCGATTTGCACACTTCAGGTTCTTATATTTAATAAATATATTGTAATTTACAGGTCCAAGCGCAAAAAGCATTTACTGATATGCAGATTAATATACACACTCCAACAGTCCGCCTGCTTTGCAGTTTTTTTTAAAAAGATATGAGGCAACATTTTGTCATACTTCTGTACATAACTGCGTGTGCATGTATATTGCTTTTGTTTTCTATTACTTTGTCAATGTTGCACTGTGCGATCTCATGTATGCTGCTCAACCAAGCCATTGAAGAAAGTTTTGGTTTTTTTTTAAATAGAATTGAATTGGATTTATAATTCAGTACAAGACAATTAATCAGAATCAGTGGTGGTTTGTGGGGGAGGCGGGGATTATAATTTCCCAACATTATCAGCTCTATTGGCCAGGTTTGTGCACACAAACAAGGAATGATTAGATATCGAAAAAAAAAAAAAACCTAAAAAAAAACTAGAGCTAATAATAATATGCAGGCCTGCCTGTTGTACAGAGACAGAGTCAAAGGGTGTTAATATCCAGTCTGCATGTGGTCATAATAAACTGGCAACATCTGACCCCCGGTGTTCAGTCCAGACACTTCTCGGAGCTGTTCCAGCAAAAGAACCGGAAGAGGGTCAGGAAAATAAGATCCCGACATTATTGATGATCAGTCAGTCTCCTTCTTCCTGTCATCAGTGAGTCCGCCATGGAAACGCTACGGAATCAAGCGGCCATTCACTTCAGCAGAATTAGGCCCTCCCACACACTCCCATCCCGTAGAGGCTCTAAAACGGACTTATCACCACCTCAGAGGTCTTCCTCTCCAGTCATCCTCGGATGCCCAGCAACTGTCCCCCGTCGGGTCTGACCACCTGTACTCCAGCCGCTCCAGCCGAGCCGGTACACTTGGGCCCATCAGGTGGTCCGGGTTGCACTGAAGACGCGCCTCGGCTGGACACCTCAGGGCCCTGCTGAGGTCATCATGCATCAGTCTTCTACCGCCCATGCATGTTTCCAAGCTGTGGCGGATGGATGTGCTGCCCTACTGTAATGAGTCGCCGAGCCACACCACACCACACCACACCAGACCACACCACACCACACCACACCACACCACACCACACCACACCAGCATCACATACTGGACTGATTCCTCCACTGCTCTTAACTGGCTACAGTCGCTGTGCTGCCGGTACAAAGTGTTTGTTGGCACCAGGGTGGCTGATATTCAGGAGCTGACGGAAGGAAGCTCCTGGCGATACCTAAGTTCGACAGATGGCCCTGCTGATGATCTAACCCGGGGAATATCGCAGCGGCAGCTTCTTTGGTGGCCACTACCGGAGCCACGGCCCACCATTCCTGCATCATGACGAATCTTCTCGGCCCATCTCTCCAGATGTCATGTTGTTAGAAGAACCAGGAGAACCGCGTAAGTCACATTTCTGTGGACATCTCACTGTGACTGCAGGCCCACCGATGCCTGATGCTGAAGGCTTCAGCAGCTGCCAAGAGCTGCTCGATGCTTTGGTCAGAGCCGGCCATGGGGCGGCCACACCCCCTGACCCCACATCAGCTGGGCGACGCTCAGAGAAGCGATGGGGTATAACGCGATGCATCTCGACCTCCTTGCCGGCATGGACACAGATGCCTTTCTGATGGCACTACGACGTCTCATTGCACGTCGTGGCAAGCCTAACCAACTGCTTTCTGATCAAGGCACTAATTAAGGCTCAGAACTTCAGGAAGCCCTCAAATCACGCACTCCACATCTCCAAGCACAGTTGGCCAGCCAGCAATTTCACTTCCGCGTTAATCCTCCAAATGACCCACACTTTGGCGGTTCCTGGAAGCGCCAGATCTTCTCCTTCAAATCTGTCTTCCACGCCACCCTGGGAGCCCAGACCATCGCTGGGGAAGTCCTGATGACAGTAGAGTTGGAAGGTATTATCAACTCAAAGCCTCTGGGATAAGCTTCATCAGACATCGCCGATCCAGATCCCGTCACACCAAACACGCTGCTGATGGGGCGGCGAGATCCGTCTCTGCCCCAGCTAGTCTACTGGGACAGTGGAGCTCCTCAGCTGATGCAGGTGGAGACAAGCGTGTCCATCGCTGACCAATTCTGGACCACTTTTGTCAGGAACTACCTGCCCAGACCTGTTCCAAGTGGCAACAGGAGGAGGGAAAGCCTCACAGCGGGCGGCGCCATCATGATCGTCATGACCCAGTGGCCCTGTGGCCCATGGGGGGGCAACGTCACAGCAGTCATTCCTGGTGCGGACGGCAGAATACGGACTGCCCAAGTTCAAGTCAGGGACTGGGCGTCACACGGCCTGACTGGACTCATCGGACTTCCAGCCCTCCCACAGGACACATCCGACCCACATCAAGGACAACAACCTAAGTTGGGGGCGGCAGAGTGCAAATGCGACCGTTGGCGTCAACGTCATGCGCACGAGGGGGCCACCAGCGCGTCCTTATTGCTAGCCACACTGAAACCTGTGGACACCAGGGGTCATCCAGTCCCGTATACTCAGGAGTCTCTGGGTTCGCCTGGCCTGCACCTGCACAAGGAGGTGGTAGGAATTTTTTTTTCCCACTAGGTTTTCGTTTCTACCTGCATAAAACACTTGAGACTGACAGCTTGGTACATTTTTATTTGGTTATTTCTTAAACATCACTATATTCAATTATTGCAAAAGGGGGAATTGTTAGATAATTGTGCACGTTTTGGGGTGTTATAATTGGTTAAGCATGGCAACTGCTGTGTGTGGGATTTGTGATATCTGCTGTGTGGGGTCATTGAGCCACTGTATGGAGTCACCGAGGCGCTGTGTGAGTCAACCATATTGGGTTGGGGTCAACTCCAGCGCGCCGCTCCAATCTCGTCATCTTGTATCAGCGGCGTGTGTGTGTGTGTGTGTGTGTCTGTGTCTGTGTGTGTGGAATAAAGCATTTAACTGCATCATCCGTCAAGTTCAGGCTGCACTAGTCCTGTCCAGTAAAATTCATCGCCGCCGTCCAGTTTTAACTCGCAGGCACAGCAACTTAAGAGCTGCCTGCAAGTGTCTGTTTATTTATATGCAAATGCGAAGCCTGGAAAATGTGGGAACTGGAAAAGTGTCACCAAAGATTAGGTTTTTGTTTTTTTAAGATTTCCATTTTTATGTATATTTTGTATAAATGGTTTATTTTGATAACAAATAAAAAGCAATTAAAGAATACAGCAATAGTTTGTGTCTTACATATCTTACTGGTGATTTCATTGACCTGGCAAATAAACCAGCGGGCGTGACAGCCTGAGTCGATGAAATGACACAAGCGACGTAAGACGAGTAGAAAAAAAAGATCCAATTAAAATTTAGTGACAAGAAAATAGATAAGGTGGTTCATCGCTGCCTATTCGTACAATAAATGCATGTTAAACATTCAGAGATAGCAATTCTGGGTCACTATGTCTTCAGGACACGGTTGCTAAAAATGATGGCCATGCTGCTTTTATACATAGGCAGCCTATATTCACATAAATGCCTCTCTCAAGCTCAGCTATTTCCAGCGGGGCATCAGCTAAACGTGGCCTGATGATTTAATCCGAGCATCATAAATACCGGTTGTCTTTCTCAGAGTATAATTGCATGCTGGAAATTACTGTCATTTTTTTCTTTATTGAAATTGTGGGTGAATTCAGAGACACTGGCTGGCTTTGTTCACAACCAAAAAGTTTATTCTTGAGGAGAGACGGGGGAAAAAAACAAAAAACCCCATTATAACTACAGTATGTTGAGAACAAGGCTCTTGAAAAAAACCTCAGAGGGGAAATTTTAGGATCAGCTGAGCATGGAGTAACAGGAGGCTTGTATCAATGCGATTGAAGGGAAATGTCGTCCATCTTGTCATTTCAGTTTCCTTAAGCTTCCAGTAACAATATATTGTGGCTGACTTATATTTAAGATGCACAAAAACGTATGAAATCTCCATGTTAGAAACAGTGCAAGTTAAAATGACGATTTTTATGAGTGTCTGCACACGGATGCCTCCTGTATGCCCCTGAAAACTGCCCTTTTTCCTCAGTGAACTTGAAGCCTCAGATTCACATCGCAGTTGCAGTATTATCGTAACACAGAAGCACAAATACCGTTTTGCTGTTATGAGCGGCATTCTCGGGAGACGCGCTTAACTGCGTAATCATCGCGAAGGTTGCAGTTTGCGCTGTGTGTGTTCGGCGGGACTGCATCGTACTGTGTCAAGGCCACATTGTGCATTAATGTTATCCAGTCTTATTTGAATATTGTGCATTTGCAAAGATGTAGACACTTTGTGAATGTTCCAATTAACGTCATTTGGCATTGTTAGCAGAACAAATGTCAGTTAGTTGTGAGTGAGGTTATTCTTTGAAGGAATGTTCTTTATCTTATCTGGCATCAACTTTTTATGTACGCTACATCTGTGCTGCGCTGCTTCTGTCCCGAGCTCGGGTGATTCTGGATAATCAAGCTGATGTAAGATTAAGCTGAAGGTGGGAGGTGCATGGGAGCAGGACGGGGAGCATCGCTTTTCTGAGCGTAGTCAAGGTAGACAAGCTTGGCCTTTTTTTTTGTTTGTTTTCTTAGTTTTATTAATAATATAGACTGCTGAAAAGTACAAGGTAGTGTGGGACTCTATGTGGAGATGATTCATTTGGTAATTTGGCAGTTGCTGAAATAAACGTGTTACTTTTTGTACTCCACCCCTGCCTCATTTTTTTGCTCACCTGGATTTTTTTTTTTTAACGTTGAAAACAAGAGTCAGATGAAGGCACAACATCATGAGAGGTGTTTCTAATATTTTGATCAGCCCGATTACCTACATTAGAAGGCCAAAATACAAAAAAAACCCCACCTGTCAATATAATACAAAATAAAGTAGCACAATACAACAGCGCCATCCACTCCACGCGCAATAATAAATATAACTCAGGTTTGCCACTTAAACTTGAATCATTATAATAAGGCTTTCATAAAAGTAGAACTTCATGGCAGAATTGTATTTAATGCAATTCACAATACACATTACATAACTTTGCACAGGCCCACCCCATCAAGGAGCATCACCTAATGAGGCTGCCCGTGAGGGGGCAAGTAGCTGAAGCCTCTTTTTTTTTTTTTTTCATTGAACCACACGCCTTTGTCCAGCAGGTGGCGACACAACGCAAAGATTCACGCCACGTCGCGGGACCCACCACGTCTGTCTTGATTGCTTGTGGGATCGGAGTTACCCCATAAGACAACTTTTTAATGACCTCGAAAACCGTTAGGAGTTTGAGATTGTAACACAGAGATGACTTTTTTTTTCTTCTTTTTTTTAATTTTCTTTTTAAAAAGCAGGCGTATCTATGAGAGGCTGCATCTGTTAAAGCGCTTGACGGCTGTGTTTTGATACGCGCACCAGGGGCCCGTCTGTCTCTCCCCGGCCTGTTGTTTTCAGGGGAAGGTCAAGCGTGAGACGCGCGGCCGCTGATTGGCTGGACGGGGCTCGTTATGGTCGCCTGGGTGGGCGGAGCCTCGGCCAGGAGCCGCCGAGAGAGGTCTCACCTACAGAACACACACACATACATACATACACACACGCGCGCGCGCGGGCGGGCGCCGCTTCCGAATCCGGATCGAGTCGCCCCGGGTCCGCCGCGGACCACCCCGAAGTTCCGTCTCCGGAGAACGGTTCCGCCGCCAGCCGGGCTACTTCTCATTCGAGGGGACTTCACCGCTCTGCGGTTCGGGAACCTGCCGCTCAGACCGACGCGGGCGCCGCGCGAGGTAAGAGGACCGAGGCTCGGGAAAACCCGACAAACAAACTCAACAAACAAACTCAACAAACAAACTCAACCAAAAAACTCAACAAGCTCAACAAACATCTTCCCAGGCGGCGAAACCGCGCGTCCTCCGCGGCGTTATCGTGGTCGGGCACACGCGTGCCACCGCTTTCGTGACTGACGTGTGCGGCTCGTTGAGTCACTCGAGGCGGCGTGTGTAAAAAAAAAAAAAAAAAAAAAAAAAAAAAGAAAAAAAAAAAAACAACTTT
>CAAKHG010021401.1:11716-21836 GCA_901007715.1 Dactylopterus volitans
CCCCGGGGGGGGTGTTAAAAAAAAAAAAAAAAAAAAAAAAAAAAACGAAAACGAAAAAAACTACTTTTACTGTGGCGTGTGTCCCTCCGCCTGCTGTTGTTGTTGTTGTGCCCCTCACCATAGAGACAAAATAGACCCACCCAAGCTTGTTTCTCGGCGCGACGCGGCCAATATTTCACCCGCTGCAGGTCACGTGTTGTTGCCCCCCCTCCCCTCCCCTCCTTCTTACCCGACCCCTCCCTTTCTAAAAAAAAACATTTCCCAGTCTTGCAGCGACCTGTTGCACGCGCGTAACGTCACCCTACCAAAATAAAAGCCCGGGGCTCAAACTTTGCCCTGATTCCGGCTCCCGAGCTCAAATATCCATTGTTGAGGGAGGCAGGTGGTGTTAAGTTACCAGCCATGATTATTAATGTATCATGGCTGACCATCTTGTGTGTGTGAGTGTGTGTGTGAGTGAGTCCTACACAGGTGTTGTCTTCCACCTGCCAAATCAGTGTTACCCGCAGTGTAAACCGAGCCTTTTTTTTTTAAGGCTACTTTTTGTGTGTTTGGACCTCCACGACCCCGATTCACTGCACCCCTGTCGGGGTGGGCGCCGCGCACTCTTATCCCGTCACTTTATATGTTAATGGGGAGTGTGCCGATTAATGCGCGGTGGGGCGCTTTTTTTAGGAAGTCTTTAAACACTCGACGGTTCTGATTTGATCCGAGGGGGTCAGCTCGCAGCCCGAGTGCAGATTCTGTCAACCGATACCACAAGGTCACACATCGGTAGATAAGGTGTGTTGTGTGTGTGTGTTGTCGCTCGATGGACATGACCCGATAAATTTACTTCAGCCTGATTGCTTTTTTTTCTTCTTTTCCCCCATTTAGACTAAACGTATAAGGAGATTTAAAAGGGTTTAACCTTTTTTTTTTTTTTTCTTGCAGTAGAAAAAAAAAAAGCACGTGTAAATAATCAACTCACTGACGTCTGCATTCCATTTGGCTGCCTCAGTTTCGCTCTCATTCGTCCGGGTCACACGTATCTCAAGAATTTGAATCAGGTCAACTCGACTTGGTTGCGTGTCCGGCAGACGTTCCGCCCCACATTCGAGTGGGCTTCATCAGCTCATGCGGTTCCCAAGACTGGAGAACTAGTCCGACTGGTGGTGGTGGGGTGGGGTGGGGGTGGGGGGACAGGGGGTTCCGAAGTTTAGGGACCAGTAGGTGTCACCTACCGTCTTAGATGTTTTGGCGATGGCCTTTTGCCACTGGCCACGTGTGCCCGGTGAAAACGACAAAATATTTGATCGAATGTGCTTTTCCTTTGCTTTACTTTTACTTTACTTTATTTTCCTCGCATTTATAAAAGACAAGTACAAATCCCCAAAACATCAACAATCACAAACAGATAGATCATACAATGATACTCAATAAAATAACAAACAGGTACGAGGAGGGACAGGAAGCAGCAAAGCTTATCGCGTCCTGCGATAGATGGCGGCGGCGTTTTGGGGGCTTAAAAATGCAAAAAAAAAACAACCAAAAACCACCTTTCAGAGCGGAAATCTTAAAAAAAAACACTCCACCCTTACGTTTCCATCTAGACGGGTGAAAACGCAAAAGTGTGGCTCGGCTCTGGCTCCCGTTTACATAACATCTGCGCGTCCAGGCGGGGGGCAACAAACATGTCGGGACTATTTACATCAGGCAGTTTCCCCGGCGGCTCTCACCCATCCTGGTGCCCTTTTGGCCCCGTGATCCAGCGTTCTCTGCCGCAATAGCTGGGCCTCCTCGTCTGTCCAGACAAACTCGTCTGTCTTACTCCGTTTCTTCGCCACGTTTAAGTTTCCGCGCCACTTGGTAGAGAGGAGCAGCAGAAGAGAAGTGCCTACCCGGCCATAACGACCATTTCCTCCTGAAGACGCTCGTCTAAACGCGCAATGATAAAAGAAATGAGAAGGCAACGCCACTTTCGCGTTTTCACATGAGAGCGTCGTCGCGTAAACACGGCCTAGCTGGTCCTTAATCACCAGTCAGACTAGTTTTCCAGTCTTGGGAACCGCATGAGCCGATGAAGCCCACTTGGGTAAGGGGCCGAGCGTCTTCCAGACGCATAACCAAGTCCGGTTGACCCAATTCAAGTTCTTGAGAAACCCGGCCGGGTGGTGTGAGGGGCTGAGCGGAATTAGTCGGTCAGAAGACAAGAAAAGCTGCGAAAAGTCTGTCAGATCAGTCGGGGGCGGGGGATAAAAAAGGTGCTCAAGGTCACATGGCCACAAGGCTGGGAACCCGTGTGTGTGTGTGTGTGTGTGTCTGTGAGACCTCCACAGATGCCTGCATGCCACCATCAGAATATGGAGGTTGTGCTCCTCGTTTGAAGCCCACGCCGGCTCGAACCCTTGCTGGGGATGGGGGCACTGGATGTGAAGACATCAGGGGGGTCTTCGGGTGGCGTTTAGCCACGTGAGGGAATGAGATATTGAGGATGGGGAAGTCGACCGCGGCTCATGTCTCGGCCGCTGTGTTTTTTTCCGAAAGCGCCGCACTTATTCCCGATAGACTCCTAATGGGCGAACCCTCCCCGACGCCGTGTAAATTTACAACAACGCGTCCCCGTCGTTGGTAATTGGTTACATGCTGCGGGGCTCTGCCTCATAAATCCGCTCCGCTCTGGAGACTGCCGCAAAGATGCAAATCTCTATTGTTTGTCCTGCTTTTTACAACTTTTTTATTTTTTTATTTTTATTTTTTAGGCTAAATGTCAACGCAGGTATGGAGCAAAAACTGAGAAGTAGACTTCAACCCCATGATACGAGCGTTCAGCCGGGTTTTCTGAGGAATGAGGGGAATGTGTGGCATATCGGCGTATGATTAGTCGGCGTGTTCGGGGGTGGGGGGGTGTTCAAAACATCAGCGCCGGCATCTGTGGCATCGCACGGCCGATCTCGGGCCACCGCAGCATGACTGACTGTGAATAATGGTCCAGCTAATGCCGTTACACTTAAAGCTCCGGGTCACAAATTTGTGTTTGGGATCTGATTAGCGTCGCCTAGCTTGTTGCCGCTTCTGCCGGGGAGACTTGGAAATGGCGTTCAGACTGTAACTGGTTTCGGAGCGGCAGAGTGCGGGGAGGCGTCTCTTTTTAAGACGGAAATGACATAAAGCAACAGGAACTTGTGGGAAGCCAAAGACGAACAGGTGCCCGCCTGCGGCAGCTGGCGTGCTTCGCGTGCTTTGTTAACCTCGGCGGCCGAGCTCAGCTCTGTCTCGTGCTTGGGATTAGCCCCGCCCTTCCCCGCCGTGGCCCCGCGGCGACCCTGAGACACGACAGGCGGCACAGATGCTCTGTGACAAAAGCGTCTAGAGAGAGAAATGCCTTTTGTCTTGGCCATTTAAAAAAAAAAAAAAGTTTGAGACTTTGCTTTCTCTACATAAATGACACGGGAAGCTTCATAAAAATCTTCTTCAGTTTTTTTTTTTTTGCATTAAAAAAAAACTGAAGACGAGAGGAACAGCCGGATTGACCCTCTGCAAAACCACCGCTGTCCGTTTTTCATGTCTGTCGTTCATGATGTTTAACCTCGAGCTGAGCCACGCTGGTCGTGTCATCCCGTTTCTAGTCTTTATGCTAATCTGAACTCGGCTAGCAGCATCCTCGCTGTGGCCTGATTTGAGTGCCAGTAATATTGATTTAATTCTCAGAAAATGAATAAACATGTTGTTGACGTTTTCAGCCATTTTCAATAATAGTCTGACCGTTAGACATTAAAGCCAAATCCGTGCTCAACAAATGAATCGGATTAGGGATTTGTTATTGGGATTTGCTGCGATATTGTTTTGGGCTGCTTGCGGGACCGTAAAAATGAATGTTTTCTCGTGGCCCCTCACGACGTGATACCGTGTCCTGGGTGATCACAGGAGCACTTTGCAAGCGAGGGAGGGAGAAGTCAAAATAACTTGGCAAAACCTTGTGTCACACACATTTTTCATGTACTTATGCCTCGTCGTTACCTTGTGATACTTAAAGCTTTTTGAGGGTCTCTGGGGGTTAAAGTTCTGCTCTGCTCTGTTGGTTAGCCGCTCCCTTAGCAGTACTGTGGAATACAGCAGAGGTTGCTGCTCTGGTCGAACCGCTTCTGTTTTTAAAGAGCGAGCTGGAATGAAGGTACAGTTTGTTTACGTAGCCGGCAGTTTGTCCTTTTTGTGTCAGGAAATCCGTTCACCGTAGTGAAGTGGAAACAGTATAATGTAGCGCGAGCTTCATAAAGGCCAGTATTTACTGCGGCGTACGAGTTTTCATCTCTTTTGCATTTAAAATCATGCGCAGCCCCCCCAAAGGCAACTTTAAACATCCTCTTTACTTGGATAACGTCGGAGGCGAGGAAGACAGAAAAACAGGTTCACAGTTATCCACACCCAAACAAATATTTGACGCGGACGCGGCCACGCAGCCACAATTTTGCTTTGCACTACATTTGCTTTTTTTTTTTTTTTTTAAAGTCCAGTTTTTTGATTGAGCTGCATCATAGCTTATTATTATTTTTTAAATATGTTTACATTGTTTTTAATTAAAAAAAAAAAAAATCCAGAACCGTGTCCTCCTCCAGTCGGCTTCCAGCGCTGTTAGCTTACGCCGGTCTGCCTGATAAACATCTCTGAACTTCACAGGCATGCTGTGTCCTCTGTTCTGCTTTTATCAGTCGGCGCGATTTGATGCAAAAGAGCTGCGGAGGAACCTAGCAGTAGTTGCGAGATATGCTCGGCCGACACCAAACGCGATCGTATCATGGCCAGAAGACGACTGTGCAGTGGGGATAGACTATCTCATAGCAAACATGAAAGTTGGTGATGTCATGCGGCGCCTTTATTGTCCGCGCTAACAATGTCGTAATTTAGCCGGGGCAAGAGGGAGCACTGAGGCGCTGAGGTCATTTCCTCAGTACCGATCTGGAAGTTTGGAAAAAAAAACTTAAAATAGGAGTTTAAATTTCGCGAATTCACGCATTTTCAACTTTTACCTCAGTGCATCGCATAGATCGCACCAGACCGCAGTGCATTCATGACTTCATTAATTTATAGAATTATTTCGGAAAATAATGGAACAAAAAACTTAAAACCCTCCAAACTTTGCTTTCAAACTATTTTTGCTCTTGTTTATTTAAATACATTGTTTGATTGTTGTCAGGAAGATAAAAACGGCAACAACAACCCTAGATACTGCCAGTGCTTACTGTTTACCTTAGGTTGCTGCTGGTGGATGAAGACTGTCGATGCACGCGTTACACCTCACCTCTGCATGCATTGACTGGTATGCACGCACACGCGCGCGCGCACGCACACCCACACTGTCGATATCGTCGGCAGGGAGCGGAATGTCCCTGTCTTAGCCTGCAAAGCCGCATAAATCATCTCAGTCCGATTCAGACTCGACTTTCTCCAGCCCGTGGATCTGCTCTTTGATCTTAACAATGGGGCGTTTGGGATTCTCCTTCACTCCGGTTGGCCTTTTTTTTCCCGGTCTTTACCCACTTTATTCAGAGCTCAGCATCTCCCCTCTCCCTGGTTGTTCGACATCTTTGTGCTTATCGACCTCTTTTAACCCCCCCCCGGCCCTTGCCCTCCACCACCTCCAGCTAAAGCGGGTAGGTAATAGGTGGGAGTGTGTGTTTGGACATGCTAATGGATCTCCTCCTACTAGTGAGAAATATGGCTGGAACATCCTTTTCCGAAACCAGTTTGGAGGCGACTACGCCCTTTCGCCCTTCGTGCGCTGCGCATGTGAAAATCCTCGCCCGCGTGGGGCGACACCGTGTTCTTACATAATCGCCGTCTTATCTGCTAAGCTAGTTAGTCATTATTCGGCACCTGCTTGGCTGACACCGTGCTGTCAACACACAAACTGGCTGTCTCCTCTGGGTTGGATGCGGAGCAGGGAAATTTTTAGTTTATGTAAAGTTCATTTTTGATGTCATTTGTTTGCAACAAAATGATATCAAAGTTTCTGTAAAACTCCTTTTTAAAAATGTGCCTGTTCATTAAAAAAAAAAGAAGTGATTATTCTGATTTATTTGTGAGATAACATTACACCACGCTTCACCACCTCTTGTTCTGATATAATTGTTTGCTCTATAAAAAATGGTATGAGCATTAGATGGTTGTTGCCCACACTGAGCCTGAGATCTGTTTTATTTCATAGAGTTTTTTTCCGCCGTCCCGACGCTGCAGTACTTTTACCCAAGTGTTACTCAGCAGCTCTCAGCTGAAATGAAGGAGGTCGCGGAGCTGGACGGTCTCTCTTGACCCAGATAAAGAAGCTTGTTGACCTGTAACTTGAGACTCGTCGGGGTCCGTCTCCTCTGGTTCGGCATGGCGCTCGCCGCCCTGCCTGCTGCAGGCAATAGCCCAGGCGTGGATACATGAATGGCTTCCTCCCTCCTGCTGTGTTGTTGATGTGTTGATTAGATATGGATGGCGAGGACTATAAATAGTGGGGACATGTTCTCTCTGGCCCCTCACCTGCAGCCCTAAATATTTCAGCAGCTGCCACCCCATCATCGTGCCTGTCCTTCACTGGGTTGCCATGGCAGCCACCTGGACACTAAATTTCAATTCTGTGAGTGCCACATCCAGCAGAAAAGAATAGACTGTAAGACCTGAGGTTGTGGGCTTGTATCTCTTATAGGTACCTTAGGTGTGGGGTCATTAAGGGCTATTTAAAAAAAAAAATGTTTGTCCATACTTAGAACTTGCTATCTACTGCACTTTGAAGGCTCATAAAACCAGTTTTTGTTTCCAAAAAATGCCCGTTTTGCAGGAAAGATGATCTTGATTGTGAGTTGAAGGTGTGTCTTGCCTGCGAGCTGTTTGTGCAGACCGCGCCTGTGTGTCTGAAATCCTCTGGGATGCCGAAAAGCTGACACTGCCAGATAGTAGATTAAAAAAAAAAAAAGAAAAAGAAAAGGACAAAACCCCTAGAGGCAAGCATTTCTCTTTAATTTCCCCCTCTGTTCGCTTCTTCCGTCAGCCCGGGCCCTTTTTTCATCTCCTCTGAATAGTCTGAAGCTGCGCCGGCAAAACGGCAAAAGAGCAGCACAATAGTCGGGGCCCGTGCTCATTTTGTCACCGTGTTTACCTTGGGAGCGAGGAGACGAAGAGCCTGTTGCTCTTTGTGTAACATCACCACTGAAACCATTTACACGGATAGCGAACAGAATGGAAAATTCCGGCTCCCTGGCGTATTTTTGCGGGGCCGTAACCGGCGGCGACTGAGCGCCAGCACGGCGCGGCGGGCGCGGCGCGGCGCTGCCGACAGCGCGCGCAAGATTAGGCACGTCTCCGCAAACTCGGCTGAATAAATGCCGCAGGAGCCGTTATTAGAGAGAGCGCAGGCGGAGGTCTGAGATATAATGCATTGTGTTTTGGTAAAACGGCGAAGACGTTGAGATTAAATGCGAACATTGTTTAAAAATTTGTAAGAAACGGGGGGGC
The DNA here is from genome assembly GCA_901007715.1 of Dactylopterus volitans. Classification (NCBI taxonomy): domain Eukaryota; kingdom Metazoa; phylum Chordata; class Actinopteri; order Syngnathiformes; family Dactylopteridae; genus Dactylopterus; species Dactylopterus volitans. The sequence continues at coordinate 19,193 of CAAKHG010021401.1, forward strand.
CTGCGCCAGACCTCAAACACAGACTGCATTTCCAGCTTGTCTGTTTTTATTTTGGTGTGAGAGCTTGACTACGGGATAATTCCAAATTAGGTTTGACATTATAGAGTATGCTTGTAATTTTTCGGAGGTTAAGTAAATTGCTTCATTGCAAGATAAATATGCTTAATGCAAAACCAAAATGCTACATACACTGATCAGCCATTACATTATGACCACTGCATGTTTACCATAGAATATAGTGCAAAAGCCCTGCAATGAATACTCCCTTCATAATAAGGAGTGGGTTGCTAATTATGTTGATCTATTTCATTGAGTTGAGGGAATTGTTGACATATTTTAATGATTTCGATGCTGTTGAACCGTACTAGGTTACACTGAGGGGTGTCCCTAATATTGGGTCACCCCGCTCATATGCATTAGGGTGCCAAAATATAAGGTACACCTTTCATTCGTTCGTCCTTATTCCCCCAAAGAATGACATTTTGTAGCATGCAGTGATGCAGGGACATCCAGGCGTCGGGTGACAAATTGATGCTGCGTAGCAATGCGATGTCTTTGCGTGGCGTTACTGATGCACAGATATGGACGGAGATGCATCCAACGGTTACTGGCTGATTTATGTCGTAGCGTGGGTCAGTCTGACAGTGCCATTTCCCTTGCAGTGAAATTGATTGAAGTGAGACAAACGGATCTAAAAACGTATGTTATCAGATAAACCGAAAGAGAGACTGGTGTGCCCTGTGCATGGTCCTGCTTTTTTTTTTTCTTTTTTTTTTTTTTCTGTTCAGTTCAGCGTTTTTGGCTGTGCAGCACGGAGAGACATGGAAGGAACAGATGTGTGTAATTACCAAATTGGCATAATTGGATGATTGGAAATTGCCAAATCAGGAGAATCCACAAAGGGCTGTGTAATGATGAGATATGGTATTCTGGCAGTTTCAGATTTTAAACACGCACGCACACACACACGGAAAAGATGTATTTTTAACAACCTGTATTTTGGCACGCTTGTCCCATTTCTGTCTCTACTGTATTTTTGTTATTTCTTTTTCTTTTCTTTTCTTTTTTTGAGCAAGCGGAACAGCGTCTTCTTGATAGCTGTAAGATGTGTTCTTGTCAACACGGCAGCACGCAGTGTTACCGAGGCAAATAACGCAGATTAGATAAGTGCACACGCACATTGAATTCTGCAAAAAAAAAAAAAAAAACGCTTTCTTCATACTTCAAACCCACGCTGGGTAGCTTATTATGTTGTATATGAAATCCAGACCTGGACCTGTTTGGTTTCTTTCCTGCCTACATGGAGAGAGGGAGGGAAGAGGGGGGGGCGGGGCTGAGTATTGTTGCTAGGGCATTGTTACCTGAGAGTGGCGAACAGCTGATTGCTGTCGGCTAAACCGCCATTCAAATAAAAAAAAAACGGCACGAAGTAAACCCTTTGGACTTAAAGGTCTCCTGTGACTACATGCTGATAGAAACATGTCAGCATCCGTGACACGGAGACGGCTGCATACCAGCAGATCGCTGAGCAGGCAGCAATTTAAAGTCCCAACTGACGAACGAGGCACTTAAATCATTCATGCAAACCGGCCTCTTGCGACACTTGTCTCTCGTGTCGTCCGAATTAAAGAACACTGCTCAGCGTCTCTGGGTTCACTGCAAACTTCCACGTTAGAAGGGGCTCCGCGGGAGATGAGCGCGCTCTCCATTGTGGTCTGCCATCTGTCGTGGTGCATGCGTACCCAACGCAATGCACATTTTTGCCAACTTAAATGGACTATGTCAGGTGATGCGTAGCCTGCAGACATACGCTCAGCAGCCACCTTTATCAGCCAGCAAGTTGGATCTAATTAAGGGCCTCCGCTGCTTTGGCTCATCTGCTTCAAGGTTCCACGTGTTGTGTGTTCAGAGATGCTCTTTTGAATACCCCTGAGTGGTGAATTGGGTAATTGTTGTCTCTCTGTTAGCTCAAACCGGTCTGGCCGTTTTCCCCCTTTAACTCTGATTAAATATTTGCGTGAGCGAGTTGTTGAACAGCTCCACCGAGAGAAGTGGCCGCGGGGTATATGAGTGATAAGCAGATTTCGATCAATGTATCGCCTCGTCAATCTATCAGTTGACTCTGTGTGTTGTATAAGCGCGCAACAGTAAGACGCAACACACAAATATAACATGTGAATGAGACTTCAAGGGTGGCTTCCGCAAGGGGAAACCGGCATGTAGAAGTCCATCACAAGCCAGCCTGAAAAACAAAATGAGTGTTTGATGACTCCTCTGAGCACGCATGCGCTCACACACTCTCACACGCTCAGAGACACACACACACACACGCACAGTAACACACTCACTCTCTCTCTTTCTCCCTCTCTCCGTCTGCCTCCCTCGCACTCTCTGTTTACACGACATCACGCTTTTATGAAAGGCTGCGCGTTTTCCAAGAAACCAAGAATGGCTGCGGGACAAAAATGTCAGCAGCTGGGGAAAAAAAAAAGCGTGCAGATTCAACAGTGGCAGCTTATGATACTGTACATGGAAAACGACCTCGGAGGTTTGCGGCTGCTGCGTCACGTGACAGAAATTCCCACAAAGGTTGGTGCCCACACTTGGAGGGGGTGGTTGTAGTATTGGGGAGGAAACGGGGGGG
>CAAKHG010021401.1:21856-38475 GCA_901007715.1 Dactylopterus volitans
GGGGGGGGGGGGGGCCCTCTCGCAGTCGAGACGCATGCCAATTGCATCACAGTACGAACAGGAAGGAACAATGCTGTTACTCTCCCGTGAGACGGGGATCATGACGATGCGACATCGGAACGGGATTCCTCCAGAAATGTGGGCGCGTGTCTCACCGGTTTATTCCCGACTTTCTATGCACGTGGACACGGTTTGTGTGTCACCTCCCATTCCTCCTCCGTTTTGTGTAGATATTCTCTCACTCCTTCCTCCTCCTCCTCCTCCTCTTCCCACCCTCCCCTCCCTTCCTCTTCTTAACCTCCTCCAAGGGTTGTTCGGAGCAGCTTACTCATGTCCAGTCCCTTCCCACCATGCCTCGCCTCTCACACGGACACTCACTTCCTGCGCCTCACGTATACTCATATCTCTCCCTCTCCCTCCCTTCTCTCTCCTTTCTGTGCGACAACAGGATAAGAATGAGGTCTTTGTCTGCCCAGCCACCCGTCCTTGTTTAAAGATGCTTCAGCAAAGGTAAGAAACCCTGTCGACACGCTCCTCACCCTGCTTTCACATTCCTTCTCAAGAATCCAACCAGCATGCGCTCTCTCCTCTAACTAAAAGCAGATGGTACAACTTTGACTGTGTGCCCTGTTATGCTTAAGCTCTGTGGTTGGAGGGGATGTTTCTGTGGTACTCTTAGAAAGTGAATTTAAAAGAAGAGGGGGTGGGAGGATGGTTGCTGCGATTGGCTTAGAGGCAGATTCAACTCCAAGAACACTGAAGCTCTGATTCGGTATTTTGGCTTGCAGCTGCCGCCTGTTTGACAGTTGATCCCCTGTGGTGAGAGAGTCCATATCACCCTGTATTGTTTTTGAGTGTTTACGTTTGTCCCAGTTTTGCCTTTGGACACACAGGCGGCTGCATGCCGAATGGCTGCACGGTTGGTTTTTTTGACCAGTTTTTCTTTGGATGCAAGTGTCGGGTCGGTCTGTCCACCTCCTCGGTCTGAGATATTTCAACATCCATTGGACTGATTTGTGCTGAAGTTTAGTGCAGACACTTGTGGACCTAAAAAGATGAAGTCTACCATCCCTAGACCTCATAACTTGAGTGGCACTGGAGTTTACATTTGATGAACATGTCCCGCCATCCTGTGATAGAAAGAAGGTAACACATTTCCACGCTCTCCACCGGCAGGGACTTTGATTTATGGCCGAATGCCTTGCAAAACTAATGACATCCTCATTACTGTCAGCTTGTGATTAGTGCCACTCAGCAAACTTCGGCGAGCCAACATGCTGAGCACGGAAAAACATTTCCCGCTTAGCAGCACAATGTTAGCATTGCCATTCTCAGTTTATCATCACGCTTCTGTTTCCCCTCGTGTGGGCCCTAGCTCGGCTGATGCCGTCTCATTTTATTGACGCACCTTCATGTGATACATAATTTACTCGCATAGCGCGTGGATTTCGACAGGGTATTGTTGCCTTAATAGAACTCTGTTGTTGTGCACCTACCGGAAGTAATGATGGTGCCAGTTGACTGTTATAGCAGTTGACATTATTGTTGATTGTACCGAGTTGTGAGAGGCTGCTGTATTATGGTACCTGCTGTCGCAACCATTGCAAAAGCTTCCCTGGCTACCATTTATACACGCTTGAAAACAACTTGTTGGCTGAGATGGGGGCCATTAAGAGTGAAAAGTTTGCAGCCGCCCCACCCCCCCGCACTCCGACAAGACCTGGCCCCATTCAGACCCTACTGTCTCTGATTGGCCCTTAACCCTGACAACTCTTATTTGCCCTAAAAACTCCACCATGCCTTAACTCTACCAACCAAGCCAACTGGCGGCAGGCACCAGGGCAGGTTTGGCTTGGTGGAAGGTGGAAAAAAAGATTCATGTGCAGCATCCAGTCCACCATCCACCACCATTCTCTCTTTGTTTAGATACTCGCCAGTGTGGATGCACTCGTGCGCTCAGGACAGCGCCTGAAATGAAAGCGCACCGACAGTCTTGCATGTAGATGCTCTTTGGTCGCAGGGTGAATTATGTGCAGGGTCTCTCTGCTTGACTGTGAAGGGTGTGTGCCTTTTGACTGCCGCGCCAATAATGACAAACATTCACGGTTTGCAATCGGAGGAACTGTTGTTTCTGTCGTAGAGAACTCGATTCAGCCCCCCCTCTCCCTACTTTCTAGATTTTTTTTGCTGAACTACTCCCTCTCAGTTCTCCGTTTTGTCAAAGAAAATCTTTGTCCTGTTTAAGCTGAATCAATCTTTCCAGTAACGTCCTCTTGAGAGGAAAAGTCCTTTCTGTGGCAAAACATGGGCATCCCCCAAATTTCCATGATGCCAGTGTGAGTGTTGGAACTGATTTGCAAGAATCTGCCCTCTGGCTATTTTCAAATGAAACAGTCCATATATGTGTGATCCAAACAAGCAACGTGAGCAACGCACACAGCAGCCCCACAATTAAATCCATACCAGAAGCATGTCGGCTCTACAACTCTAACTCCCAACACACACTCGGAGCTGCTCACACCAAGCTGCTGTTCGCCTTCTGATGTCAAAAAAATGTCTCCTATCAAGAGCGTGATGTCAGGGGGGGCTGCCGGAATCCGCTCCAATATCTTAGGTATTCCAAAAGCAATTTGACAGTTCCGTCCGAAGTCCAGAGCGCCGCAAACAAACTCCCGTGTCTTCCTCTCCTCCACTGAGTCATCTGACTTAGCCTGTTATTGTTCTTAACCGCATGCCTGTCATAGCTGCACTCCAGCCACACAGAAGGAGAGAGGGAGAGAGCGGCGCGCGGCAGCAATCGCCGGCCATATCATTTGCATCTGTGCTGCCATTCTATGAGGTAAAAGCTTTTCCGAGATCGATGACGTGTGTTTTTCTGCCTCCTCAGGTCCCCTGTGATTATTCCCTCTGCTGTGGTTATGGTTGCACCCAGTAAGCGGTCAGGAATGTCCTCCTTCTCCTGCCTATGACATGGTTTAACCCACATAAGATCTGGTCACTGTGATGGCCTCCATGGTTGCCAATGGAAATCAAGACGGGCAGTCTCTGGTCTTGAAGGGGGTGGATCCAGAGACCTGCATGATTGTGTTCAAGAACCACTGGGCTCAGGTAAACCTCAGCACCAAGCCAAGAGTCCCACAACTTGTAGAAACAGTTTTGAATACACAACATTTTTGGATACACGCTTGTTGACTTCCTTGGGGATTCCATGAGACAATCAATATTATGCTCATCTGTGCTTGAAGTATACAATTTTGCATAAAGACTGGAAGCAGGGGAACGATCAGGAATAAACATCTCAGCAATTAACATATTGTAACTTGTTGGTTAAACGTGGGCAGAAACAGCTCCGTAAAATGTGGCATACAAATATTGCCATTTATCGCATTTACCCTCATGTGATTCAATAAATTATGAGTTACAGTGATTTTTTAAAATATGTTATGAGGAAAACTCATAGTATAACAAACATACCACTATATTAATAAAATCTGAGTTAAAAAGAAGTATTATGGAATTGGAACAGAAGGGTTTATGTTTATACATCAATGGGGTTTAAACAGCACAAAATCAACTTTAACTATTCATTAGAAATAACTACAAGAATATTCTTGCTGCTCTGTGAGCATGCACCTGTGAATGCATTGGACTGTCATGATGAATGTCTGTGAAGGACACAATAAAAAGCATAATTGAAAAAAAGAAGAAGAAATAACTACAAGAGTTTTGGGATTCAGCATCACAAATCATAATGTAGCAATACTCAAGTGTATTGCTGTTGTCTTACACCACCACGATACAATGTCAGCCAAGATGGCATATAAAGCAACCTTTTCTCAAATGATAATGATCTCCTCCCTGTAGCCATGAAATGTGAAACCAATAAAGAGGAATTTGATCTAAATGGGACATTGATCTGTACTTAGTTAATGCACTGGCACAAGAGTGGTATTCTCTTCGAAACTGCAGCAGTTACTGTGCTGTAGTAACAGAAATATTCTCAAAATCTCTAAGCCTCAGCTAAGTTGGTCCTAAAAGAAAAAAAAAAAAAATCTTAAAAAAACATCTTAACTTCCACTAAAACAATCTTACACACAAAGGCGACCAACACCGAATGCAAAGGACACCCTGAACTTGTACCCCACACACTGACAGCAGAAACTGACTCCAGTGTTCCAGCAACACTAAACTGCAGTGTGGTCATGGCCAGTGGAATTTTGGCAGTGAGAAGCTGGCTGTCTCAAGACTGCTGGCTCTGTTTAGCAGCATATGTCCCTGTTCCCTCATGTGGGACCTGGCAGCATGCGAGGCCGACTCCTCCCACACCGAGACCAAGAAACTCAACACACACTGACATCAGTGTGACACGTCAGACTTTGAGATAATCAAAAAAAAACCCGCGTGGATCGACTGCGCTCATGTCTTCATTAGCGGTTGTCAGCGCGGAGGCGGCTCGGTGCTCGAGCTGCCTCCGCGCCGTAATGAAAGTAGCCGCGAGCCAACCTCGCGCGCGATTCTCGGTCGGAAGCCGTGCGGCTTTCATGCGCACGCGCACCCGACTTTGCAGTGAACTCCACATACAGCTCCTGAAGGTGAGAGCAACTATGAGGGGATGAAAATAAGAACTCCCCGTTCCAGATTTAAATCTAATTTTGCTCAAAGCAGCCTGGCGGCACAGTTTCACCTCTGCGGAGTTGTCATTCCATGTTTAGTTAATCTGTAGCCTGATAAGAGTGCTCTTGACTTTCGAGAAAAACTTGAAATTAAAGTAACGTGTCGTAAGTCTTGCTGGCTTTGCCCCTTGTAGGAAAAAGCTCTGCACGGGCGCTTAGGTTTGTGTTCATTTGCTGTGTCTTATCTGCTGATGTCCAGGCCTCGCAGAGCTCACGCGGCTCATTGTGTTCGCTGTGACATGCAGAGTGATCTGTGCGTCGCTGCCAGTGCTCTCGGACTGCAGGCGGCGTGTTGTGTGCCGATAGTCTTGCCGCTATGGCTCCCCGGTGTTGCCATGCTACCGCTAATAAATCTGTCAGTATTATCTGTGTGCTTGTGTTTGTAGCATGTAGTGTCTGCGTCACAACACCACCATCCAGTGTGCGCGGAAGAACACACTGGGAAGCTCAGCTTTTGGCGTCAGACGGTGCCATTGAAAGTAAAATTGTGCTGCAATGGACAAAACAGTGAGCAGTATTTAAACAGTCAGCAGTTTAAATACCTGAAATGGCTTTATTATCTCAGGACTGTGGTTAAAAAAAGTTATTAACTCATTTGTTTCTGGATTTCCCACCAAGGAAATATTTGATTTGTTTTTAAACTCACTGCACTGTGCAAATGTTATGTTTCTATTTATTTGACACACACAAGATGTGTTGGAAGAATAATTTTCAAGTGTCATTGACCTTTTGAGCCACCCAACACAGTCGCTGAACTGAGTGTTTTAGTGTGGGATGTGCAAAAGTTGACCCCTCGCTTTCAGCCACTCAGATTCAGAATTTCAGAATTAAAACAGCTACTACTACTAAAACTACTGAAATGTCTCGTGGATTGTGCTTTTATTTTGAAGGCCAGATCCTAAAACAGAAATGTAATTATGCCCTAAAGAATGTAATTTGATTTCGAAGGGAAGGAGTGGCGACATGACATGGTGTGAGACCAACTGCAGTGACTTGATGTCACTGCTCTTCCCCGTACAACCACCATCTGGCCAATCTCAAGCCAGCCTCATAGAGCATTTGAGCATGAAACGATATCACCAGACAAATGTATTGAGACCTCAGCCCTGCCCTCAGCAGTGAGCTCAGATGCCCAACAATAAATATCCTCGACTGACCTAAAACCCGCCCCCCCCCCCACCCCCCTACCTGGTACCCCACTGATGGCTGAACTGGACCGATCCTGAAGCCAGGCCGCCCCGGGCTCAGCCAGATATCATAATATCTGCGCTCCCGTTCCCATCAGCCGTTGCCCAGTTCTCTTGTGCGCAGCCAATTATTGTCGCAGCAGCAGCAGCAGAGGCAGGCTGGGGACACTGGCTCCATTATTGTGCCTCTGGTTCCTACGCAGTGGCCACACAAGGGAAGGACTTGATACACAAAGGCCCGTTTCACTGCGGTGCCACCAAACCGGGTTCATTTGCGCTGTGCTGCCGGTCTGTTTACACCATGTTTTTTTTTTTTTTTTTTGTTGATTATTAAGCTGCCAGAGATAAGAAAAGGATTTTTACCTGGCTAAGCGGTGTATTACTTTCACTTTGTGTACAAACAATGTCTGAGCCAATGAGATTCAATGTGACTAAAAGGGAAAATGCTGCGGGAGATATTATTGCACATATTTATTTAGAGTTGCAGCTTTTAGTAATAAGAAGTGCAGACGGATGAAATGGGGCATTTGTGTTGAGGCATCTGAGACTGGTTGAATTTCCTGCCTCGTAATGAGCTCAGCCTTTATTACCCCTGCCAAGGAGATAATGGTTTTACCTGAGTCTGGTGTTTATTTATTGTCTGTGAGCCGGATTACATAATAACAACCCAGTCAATTTGCACAAATCCTGGTGCAGCGAAAACGGCATTCCTTTATTTTTGGCAGACGCCTCTGCTCAGCTGTGTTCTCCTCTGGCTACCTAATCATCTTATGTATCCATCTGTTAAATGGCAGCTGGTGAAGTCTGTCATTACTGATGTTTGCAGAATTAATATCTTATTTGCTCTATTAGTATTTTGTCCTGTACTAAATTTTTTCCGCTAAAATTCTTCTCCTCCTGTCTTTAATGATGGATCAATTCAATAATTTTAGCAACTTGACATTTTCTCTTTCTGTTCATAATGCAGCCATATGTTTGTTTGTTTTTCTTCTTCCTGTAGGTGGTGAAGATCCTAGAAAAGCATGATCCCTTGCGCAGCAACTCCACCTTGCCCTCCCTGGGCGTCATCAACCTCAGCGCCGGCTCAAGCGGCGGCCTGCGCTTCGGCCCCATCCCCGGGGACGAGGCGAGCGCGGTGCAGAACTACGTGGAGCACATGCTGTTCCTGCTGATGGAGGAAGAGAGCGGTCAGGCCGGTGCCATGGGCCCCATCCTGGAGTTTGTGGTGATGGAGAACGTGATGGAGCGCCTGTTTGTGTGGAGCCTCCGCAGGGAGTTCACCGACGACATGAAGCTGGAGCAGCTGAAGATGTATGAGATGCTGGTGGGCCAGGCGCGCCAGCCCTTGCTTCATCACAAGCCCATCCTGAGGCCGCTCATGATGCTGCTGTCGTCCTGCTCGGGCACCGCGGTGCCGGAGGTGGAGGCCGAGCTGGTGCTGCTGCTCAACCAGCTGTGCTGTGTCCTGGCCAAAGACCCCTCGATTCTGGAGCTTTTCTTCCACACAAGCGAGGACCAGGGAGCCACCAACTTCCTCATCTTCTCCCTGCTCATCCCCTTCATCCACAGGGAGGGCACGGTGGGTCAGCAGGCCAGAGACGCCCTGCTGCTCATCATGTCGCTGTCGGCTGAGAACGAGCGAGTGGCCACACACATTGCAGAGAACACCTTCTTCTGTCCGGTCAGTCTACGTTATAGATCACTCTCTCTCTCTCTCCCCGTCTGCTCCCCTTCCAGTCTTGGGGTGATTCTCTATCTGCGACTCTCTGCAGTCCCACTCTTTTCCACTTCCATCACTAATTGAACCTTTTGATATAAACGATTGCTCTGGTCCTCATACTTAACTCTCCGTGTGAAGGTCATGTCTGTGGTAAATTATGAGCACAGTCGCTCGTAGATATTTATAAGGCACTTTGTAATAAGTCCGTTTTTAGGATCGTACATTACGTTCTAACTACACACATTCAAGTTTTACCAGTGGATCTACAAGTTAAAATATATAATATGTGACTTTGTGAGTTCTGGTGCATGGACTCAGGCTTCTGTCTTCTGTTCTTCTTCTTCTGTCTTTTCTTTTTCGCATGAATATGCGAAATGTCATTTATTTGATTTATTTTGTTTATTTAGACCAGACAGTGTGTATTAATGAACATCACGTACATGGGGGATATGCAGTGTAAATACATCAGAGTTAGCAAGAATGCCAAATTTCATCCGCAGTCACCAGACAAGAAGCATAAAACGACTGATGGCAAGACAAGACATCACAAAATCACCACTTGCGTTCCATAAATCTTGTCAGAAGATGTCATGCATGAGTTATAAATGCCAAAATGCTCAATGGGCATGAGCTAATTTGAAATGGTTAATTACCTAAATTAATATTTGTTTTTATATATATAATCATGCTGTAGGCAGCCATTATATAGATGAATTCATGATAAACCGTCTCTGGCACGCAGCGCTACAAATGTCTGGCATCCAGACATAAGATCATGGCACAGTTGCACACTAATCCCATGTAAATAATGCCGTTTACCCACAGCTGCAGACAGCGCAGCGCAGAGCAGCTTCTGATGTGGTGCCAGCTGAACAGCAGCAGTCTGAATTTAATTGGTTCCACTTGCGGGCTGTACAAGGATAATCTCGCCGAGGATGTGCACAGAAAAACGCAGCCAATGACGCGCCACCTTATAGCTCGATTTACGAGTCTGCAGCGCTGATGTCGTTTTGAAAATCGCCCCCTGCGAAACGACCACTCCTCTTTAGAAAAGAAGGGAATCGCATTCGCACCAGCCGTGAGTTATGCAAGCATGTTGACCTTAATGCATTAATTAGTGACCTCGTGGTGAAAATGGAGAGTGTGTTTTTTTTTTTCCATATGCAGCAAAGCGCTTAAATATTTATAAAGGTCTCAGAGCTGATATGTAGGAGGTATAAAGCCACGTGTCTGCTGTCTTACCATGCAAGGCAGGACAATAATATATGTATGCCATATGTAGGCTGCTGCAGAGCTGCACATATATCTACATGACATTATATAAAATTTTTAAAAAAAAAAAAGAGAGAAGAAGAAATGATTTCTAGAAGTATTTTAATTTGCTGCGAGTAATAAAACGCTGTTATGAATCTTGTTGTGCGGCACTGAAGACAGAGAAGCTGTGCATTAATGCCACACCCTGCCTCATTAATGTTTAACGGTGCACATAATAATCTTTCTTCAGCCACTTTATATCCCATTATTTTAATTTTACAGCTATAATTGCGGCACTTTATTTTTCTAACGCAGCTAAAACTTATTTAAGCTCTAATATATTTTACTTATTAGTTTTTTTTTTCCGCACTGGGGACCAGCAACCGTGTGAGCGTGAATCTCAAATAGTTTGGCCGTTCTGCGTCATTGTCGCGGGTGTCTGCAAAACCTCTTTGACAAACTCTTTTTAACATCCGTGTGCCTGATTCACTGGTTGAAGATAAAAAATCAATTGGATCAAACTGTGTGATCAATTGATCACACAGTTTGTGATCAGACGTTCAGTTTGCAGTCGAGGTGTTGGCTCTTTTAAGACTGTTTTAGTCAGAGCGATGCTCAGAGGACGTGTGCCGGCTTAGAAGCATTAAACATGAAAAGGTGCTTTGGCTGATTTTTTTTTTTCTTTTAACTTCTATTTGTTTATTTGTAAGGCACAAGTGCCAAGATGTTTGTAGCCGAAGCTCATTTTCAACAGCAGTCCCTTGATAGGCTTTTATGGAAGAGAGAGAAAAAAAAAAAAATCATGCAACTTGTTGTGATTTCAAATTAGGTTGTAACCCAAACTATTTCTGACCCGTTGGTGACATTTCATTCAAAACCACAGACTTTAGGGAACGTGGCCCTCGCGAGAGGTTTGAGATTGGACATTTTGAGGCACAGTGTCAGAATCGACCAGCGGTCATTTATAATCCTAAGCTTATTTATAATCAGCTGGCGACTTCATGCAAGGATGCTGTAACATCTTATTCTTAGGTCCTGGCCACGGGCCTGAGCGGCCTCTACTCATCTCTGCCCACGAAGCTGGAGGTTCCCAGTGAGGAGTGGCACTGCCTGCACAGGGAGGACTGGCTGCAGATGCCGGCGCTCGTCCAGTTTCTCAACTCCCTGGAATTCTGCAACGCCGTCATCCAGGTATGCGACGCGGCCTCGTGGAGAAAAAAAAAAATTCATTTGCACGCGGCTTTGGCCTTCTGCTTGGTTGCACTCTGGACCGACATGTGCTGCAACCGCTCCCAGGTGGCCCACCCTGACATCAGAAACCAGCTGGTGGGTTACATCTACAACGGGTTCCTCGTACCAGTCCTGGCGCCGGCGCTCCACAAGGTCGGTGTCCTTCCCCCCTCCTCTTAACATCTGTTCCCCACTTGGATGGATGAACCCAAAATTGGATGTTTGGCACATGGGCTGTAGCTATCCGATCATGATTTATGGGTCACACGTTTGCAAAAGTGCCATGTTGTTAGACAGCTGTGGAAAAAAAAGGTGGATTGTGAAGAGGGTGGGAGGCAGGTGATTAAGTCCTTCCCATGTTTTTCAGTATCAACACTCTGGAGAACGTTTGGGCAGCTGCAAAACGGCAGGAGGCGGCTCGCGCGCTTTAAACGTACAACATGTGCTTTTACTCAGAACTTTCATTTCACGACGAGCCATTAAAGCCGATTGCCTCTAACTTGCGCGGTGCTGAGCAGGCAGTTGCACGCGGATGAATGTAGTGTCATAATAAACGCCGTGCGGTCTCACTTGTGTCACAGTACTTACCGTGCAAGCAAGGGAAATCCTCCCCGTCGTTACGCTCGCGCTTCCCGCTGACCGACAAGTGCTCCCTGTGTGTGCGCAGCTGACCCTGGAGGAGGTGATGACCACCACCGCGTACCTCGACCTCTTCCTGAGAACCGTCACCGAGCCGGCCCTGCTGCAGACCTTCCTCTCCTTCATCCTCGTCCACCACCACGAGAACGTCCAAATCTTGGACACCCTCGTGAGCCGCATCAACACCCCCTTCCAGGTACGGAGACTCTAAGCATCCCCCCCCGTATACGTGGAGGCGCCCTGTTCAAACATGTCGGTGCAGCTGAGTCGCTGACATGAATAAGTAATATCTGCTTATATTGCCGCTCGGCTGAACAAACGGCTGCAGGAGCCGCCCTCGGCGCTTGCTAACAGTCAGCTCCGACACACCTGCAACCGGCGCGAAAAACAAGTCTGCCGCTCACATTTCTGACCTTGAGCCAAACGAAACATTAACATGCAAGTGGTCCACATTTGAGCTCCCTGCTTTGCGTTTACCTTTGATGCTTGTAAAAAAAAAAAAAAGGGGCGGGGGGGCTGTTTTTTTGCAGCTTTGTGCTACATGTGATTTCAGTATTTAGAGCTGGTGTATTTTGACTGGAAATTCTATGCATAAATTTCTACTTTAGGAAAGCGTTTAAAAAAAAACCCCTCAAACATTGAAGGAAAATCCTCCTGAGTGACTGTGTGTTCCACTATTTTTTTTTTTTTTAATATTATATTCAAGCAGGAACTGGTGAGTATATTTTGTTGGCAATATATCTGTGGGCTGTTTTTCCGATTTAGTGATAAACCCTATCGGTCTCCAATATGTCAGACATGAGGAACTGTCCAGAGTGTAAATGTATAATGATTTAAAACCGGGAAATGCACCACAAGTACACGCGTAAGAAGCTGCCTGTTTGGCATTTTGGTTTGACTGAGTGACTTTTTTCTTAAATGCCTGACTCGCGGTTTCGGCTCCAGTGTCAAATACGGCAGTTGAAACGTTTTGCTCGTACCTCCTCATTGGTGCTAATGAGTGCCGCTGGTCATTTACAGAAAAATAAATTACCTCATTAATTTGCAGAATTTGCAATTACTCATGATTAATCGCAAATTAATCGCACTCAGACCGAAGCTTGTAATAATGGATGTTTAAATGTATTTAAATGTTTAAATTGGAATGATTTATCTCCATAATCCATTATCCTTCTACTCTGTTAATTGGGTGGCGGTTTTCATCTGTCCAATCAGCCGGAGCGTCACTGATCCTCTCAATTTCCGAGTTTTGTTATTGGCTAATGAGCGCCATAGTTCTGTGATGCAGCCTGTTGTGGCGCCGTCACCACAGTTTTGCCCAGGTGCTTTGCTTCGTGGTGATTGGTTAATGACGAATTGCTTGCTCCGCGGCGCTTGCATTTGTCTTAAAACTCATCCATCCTCGGCCCAGACAGCTTCCCTCTTCTATGAATTTCAATTTTGTTTGTTTGTCATCATAGGTCAGCGCCACAGGAGGCAAATTAAGCGCAGCTGCGATCCATTTCGGCGGCGCTCCTCCTAATGTCTTCTCCTTCTGCCTTCCCTTTGATCCTTCCAGCTGGGCACTGTGTCACTGGCGCTCTTCCGCACCCTCATTGGCTTATGCTGCGAGGACGTGATGCTGCAGCTCATATTGAGGTGAGTGGCTCAGCCCCGTTATGAGGCGTGCGACATCCAATTTGTCCGAGACACGATGCTGCTTGTCGTGCCCCCCCCCCCCCGCCCGCCCAGTCCTCCTCCCATCACCACCCGCCGCCTCTCCTAACAGGATCTCTTCACATCTGCCTCCCCAGGTACCTGATCCCCTGTAATCACATGATGTTGAGTCAGCGGCGCGTGGTGAAGGAGAGGGACTGCTACTCGGTGTCGGCGGCCAAGATTCTGGCTCTAACGCCGTCCTGCTGCTCCCCCGACCACAGCCCGCCGCCGCTGCGGCAGCTGGAGTCCATCCTCTTTTCCAAAGGCGCGCACGCTCCCAACAACGCCGGCGCCAGAGGTAATTTTGTTTGCTTCATTCCAACTCGTTTTGGAAATCGTTGTAGTTGAGAGCGTCCGCCCCAGGGGTCCTTGCTCAGATCGCGGAACGCCGGGACGTCGCTTTCGGTGAAACGCGAGTGCTCGGTTGGTCATGCAGGTTGCAGAGGAGCCAGAAGTTCCATCTTTTAATTCAGCAGTTTTGGGTGAAGCAGAAAGTTTTCACACCCAAAGCGTTGGCATGAACCTCTCCGCCTGCGTTAGCTGTGATGGATGACTGCGGCTGACTGCTTCCTCCACGATTTTACCGCCTGGTCTTTGTTTTTCTCTTTTGTCCTGCTGGCTTTGTTAAGTGGAGGGTTTGATGCAGCGGGCGGCCAATTATATTACTTCCCTTTGAGACCGCTGGATACTTTTGAATTCTCAAATACTTTTGTTAGATTAGATAAAATGAATGACTTCTTCTCAGCAATATTCATAAACAGCTTTTATGACCCCCCCCCGCGGACCCTCTTTACTTTCAGATCAGCTGCAAAGCAAATTCAGCCGGCAGATCCGACTGTTCGTAATCTCATTTGAGTGTCTGCGTTTCGTAAGCAAATTCCGATGTTAACTCGAAACAAACAAAGCAAGCAGAGCAAAACCGGGCGGGGCAAAGGGAGCCTTTTGACTCTGCAATTTGAAGATGTGCACTTGAGTTTTGGTTCATTGCGTGGCGAGGCGCTGATCTGCATTCAAACGGCATGTGAACGCGTAACACGGATCGTCATTAGTCTTCTGTCAAACGGTGATGCCTCCTGCTGTTTCGCTGCATTACATCACTCAGGCTGCCGTAGCTGCATGCCGCGCCGCGCCGCTCGCCAGCCGCCAACACGTCTTCTGCTTGTTCTCTTCAGGCCGGAGAGAGAGCTTCCCAGGAGAGGACGACGGCGGCAACTCCTGCACAATCGGGTCAGAACTCTACCTGGACGTCAGCTACCTTCATTACCTCTACGACGCCCGTCTGTCCATCAGCAGCTGCATGCGGGCCTGCCAGGTCTGGTCAGCCCAGTATGATGGCGAGGACCCTCCTCCTGAGAGATACCAGCCAGGCGTCCTCGAGGAACCGGGACTCAAGAGTCGGCAAACCCAGATGGTGCTCAAGAGATTGCCACTGGCACCGGCGCCGCCTCACCGCAAATCCTGCCCGCCGTCGAGCACGGAGCCGCCGTCCGCGGAGCTGGAGTGGGACGACAGCTACGACGCCTGTCCGGTGCAGGCGGCGGAAGCCCCGGGCGAGCGCAAGCCCCCACAGCCGCCCGCCGCCGAGCCCCCGAGGCACATTCAGGAGATGAGGAGAACGGCCATCATGCTGGTGAAAGGCTCGTTCATTGAGGAGTCCGAGTTCCAGGACGACGCCATGGTTTACGATCTCGTTGCAAAGAAGGACACCAGAGTCGCCGAGCGTGGGAAGCTCAAGTCCACTGGGTCGGAATCAGAGGAGCTGGGAACAGCTGAAGCCGCCCCCAAAAACCAACACAGTCCAACATCTCCGACCTCCACGACAGCTGAAGCAAAGGCCAAAGGTCAAACAGATTGTAATTCCAACCTCCAAAACCCAGCCTCTCCTGCTGAGCAGGGCGAGGACCTTTTTGCCCAGTACGAGGAGCTCATCCGCACGCTGGACACCGAAGCAGGCGGAAAACCGCTCAAATCGAACGGCGAGGTGAAGAAACCCGCCACGCCTGTGGAGGGAGTTGAGGGGCAAGGAGAGGAGGACGAGGAGATGGACTTCACCTCCTTCTCCGCCGAGACGCCAGAACCTGAGAAAATACAATCGCCGTTTGGCGCCAGGATCCGAAGCGGAAGCACGAATAGAGGCCAGTCGGTGCCTTTCACAGGTAAGTTAGGCGGCCTCGCTCAGGAAAAAGGTGTATTTGAACCGCCCTTTCCCCCAAAAAAATAAATAAAAAAAACCCAATGTTTGGGTGTCTGCGCAGGTCCGTTTGTCAGCGTGCTGCTGTCTCGCCTGGAGAACATGATGTCCAACTCCCTCCACGTCAACTTGCTGCTGACGGGCATCCTGGCCCAGCTGGCCGCCTACCCGCAGCCGCTGCTGCGCTCCTTCCTCCTCAACACCAACCTGGTGTTCCAGCCGACTGTTCGCTCCCTCTACCAGGTAACGAGCGGCGCTGCTGCTCCAGCACATTTGCTGTCGGCCATTTCATTTCCCTCCTCCCGCGGCTGGCGCTCTTGAGGCGGAACAGAAAATCAGATGAGATGTGAGGACGGCGCCTCGGCTCCTCTTGAATGAGATAAAGTGGGGACGGCTCGCTCGCTCGCTCGCTCGCTCCCCCCGAATGAAAATGAGTCCTGATGAGGACATTAGAAAATCAGGCTGCAATTATATCCCAAGGTTCTGCTCGTTTGTTTAATTGCGTCATTGTAGCCGCTGCAGGTGTAAATTGGATCTTTAGTTTCTTGCCTTGTTGTCTCTCAGGTACTCGCCGCCATTAAGAACCAGATAGAGGAGCTGGCTGCCACCAGAAAGGACTTTCCAGAGCTGATAGTTGCTGCCCAGCACTGGCTCCTGGCCAGAGAGACTGTGTTTGTAGCAGCAGGTGACGACACACACACACACACACACACACACACACGCACGCACAGGGAGCATGTTTGTGTCTGTGCCTGTGATGGTTAGCAATGTGGATGTCACATCTGAGAGGCAAAAAAAAAAGAAAAAGCCTTTTAAAAAGTTGCACTGTTCCTTTAAGCAGCGTCGCTGCCAGCTGAACAGGAGTCGTCAGCATGGAAGGTCGACTATGTTACACTTTGATTTTAACCCCCCCAAAAGGGGTTTAACGTTAACAAAAGAAGGAAAGAGTGCAACATTTTAGCTGCCATGTATTTGCAAATCAGTTTAGTTTGATTAATCATCCTAAAAAAAGTTAATGTCCTGTATTAATTAGTATCATAATTAAAACGCTATAATGCAATTAAACGTTGCGAGCTGGCCGATAATGAGACCCATTCAATGATGCTCCTGAAGGATATCGGCAATATTCTGACGCCAGCTCCATGGCCGAGTTCCTCATTCTTTTTAAGCTGAAACGCGCGTTGTGTGTCTTGGCTCGTGACGTTGTCGGGTCACGTGACTTTTGAGGCAAATTCTCACAGGAATCACGCAAGTTAAAAAAGCTAAAGCTAAGACACGTTTGTGGGAAGAAGGCTTGATGAGAAATTTGAGATGTTAACTTTTTTTTTAAGCGGTTATTATGATCCTAATCTTCATATACTACACATTAGTCATTTACAAAATGTGGGCTATTTTCTACATTTTTCCCATTGTTAACAAAAATTAACATAATTCAAAACCGGTATAAAAGGCATAAATTAGGGACATTTTGGGGATATTTTTTCAGGTTGATAATGCTAAAAACCACAGCTCTGCTCAAAAAAATAACGTTTAGAAGTACAATTTGTAAAATCTTAGTTTTTGTCATTGTAATGTGACAAAAATCCTCGTTCCCTCAGACAAGAGCGGTGGCGCAGGCGGCCGAGGCCCCGCCCACGGCGAGGCGGGACGGATCCTGAAGAGTTCGCCGCCGCCGAAACCCAAAGCCATCTCTCTGGACCGGACCGAAGTGTTTGCTACCGTCCTCTTCACGGAGTTCCTCAAAGAACTGGCCGCCCTGGCGCAGGAGCACTCCATCTTATCCTACATTCCCATGGAAGAGTAACTGTTCCCAAACGCCTCCCCGGCGCCTCGTTTCCCCCCTCCCCCGGCTTTCCGTTCATTCGCCCTTTTTCCAGGCGCTGCTCGCTGAAGAGCTCTCTTAGGTACAGTGATTTTTACATAGCGATTTAAAAAAGAAGAAAAAAAAAGAAGAAAAAAAAGATATTTATTTTCCAAGCGAAGACAATCAATTCATGTTTTTTTAAAATATATATATATATATTTCT
>CAAKHG010021404.1:0-14496 GCA_901007715.1 Dactylopterus volitans
TTTGTGTGTGTCACAAAGCCTCTGTGTGTGTGTGTGTGTGTGTGTGTGTGTGTGTGTGTGTGTGTGTGTGTGTGTGTGTGTGTGTGTGTGTGTGTGTGTGTGTGTGTGTGTGCATGAAGCTGCCTGTTCATCGGGGCTGGCAGGGAAAGACCAAATCAGCTGCTTGCAATAACGAGTTCTGATTTAAGGAAAACAGCCCTCCAAACACATACCTGAGTTTGGGTCAGCTTAATGCTCTGGATGTGAGGGAATATTAGCAGACCATCCTTTCTTTGGATAGACTTTAACGAGCCCCGGTGAACTCCCACACCAAAAACCTGGAAAAAGGAACCAATGGGCAAACAAAAGGTCACATTGCAGCGCACATTTTGTGATAATGGAGAAAGTGTTGGGGCGCATGTTGAATTGTGGCTAATGTCGATTTTTCAGTAGAGAAAAGGACGACGTGTCATTCTGAGGTTACAAATTACTTAAAAATACCATATTAAACCAGAGCAAAGTTACTGACTTAACATGCATGAGTATTATGGAAATATACATAAAAGCAGGTGACCACTAGAGTGCCAAGGCCAATGTAAAAAACTGAAGGAAAAAAAACGAACAAAGCAAAAAAATGTATTTATTTTTTTTTTAATTTTTTTGTATTTCACACATCTGCACCAAAGCTGAATAGTTTTTCCGGAGCTCATCCTACACAGCACCGAGTTGTGAAATTACAGCAGTCTTTAATACAATCCTGCTGACGAACAAGGTGAAGACTTAACCACCTTGGTACCGGTAAAAGAAAAAACAGAAAAAGAAATAAATCAGTGTTTAACTTGGCTTGGATTTTCATTCTTTTGTCTTTTGTTATGGGACTTTGGCGCTTAAAAAAACAAAAACAAACATTTTATGTATTTATTAACTGAAGCAGGTGTGACACCTTTGGAAGATGTGCATGTGAGTCAAGGAGTCCTTAAAAATTCACATGTCTTGTGTAACAGTGGTGCTCGTTAAACTGCAGATGAACAAATGGAATTCAAAAGACACAACTATCGCTGAGTGTGAACTAACTTAACTGGGCGCCTAACCAGTTAGGGTGGAACAAGATTGGCTGACAGACTCAAGCGCAAATAGACCCAGAGGCCACTGCAGCTCGTCTCCACTATGTAATCCACAGGCTGCAGTCACGTTGCACAAAATAACCGAGGCTCGACAAAAGTTAGCTAAAAGCAAAAAAAACAAACAAAAAAAAACATGTGCTAAAAGCTTTCAGAGCTAGCACCTGAAACTGCTATCCAAAATTAACCAATTCTTTTAATCTTCTGACTAATCACTCGCTTAGTTTGAGTTGGGTTTTAAACAAAAGGCCGTCATTGGTCTGATCAACTTTCTTAGAGCCTCTGAGAAGGAGGTCAGGAAGGATTTCGGATTCAATTTTGGATCACAAAGTTGTAAAGATGAGGAGAGCGGCCGTTTGCTTTAAGGTTGCAGGCCGTTTTCCTTTCAAAATGCTGCCAGCGTACGTATATCCATGCATGGATGGCTTGTTAGCTGTCAGCAACTGCACTCGTTGCAGTTAATGTCGGGGCCTTTTTGGTCATCTCTTCAACTTGCCTGCATTTCTCAGTGAACGCAAACATGGTGCTCTGAACTCTGTGAGTGCGAACTGACCATTTATTAAATCTCTCTGCTCAACCAGGGGACACCTTTTTGCACGACTATTGCATCTAAGAGTTGACATTTTCGGGACACAAAAAAAAAAAATTTAGAATAAAACCCACTCAACGTGTTAAGCAGAAACGAGGCGTCATCGAGCGGCTTTCATGCCTACCTACATTCCACTGAAAACGGCCGGCAACACCGCACGGCTCACCGGTTAAGTTGCAACAACGTGCATTGTGATGTGGAATTTCACCATGATGCCAAACAGGCGGTGGCCTCCGTGTAAGTGGTTTAACTAAGTGCAAATTGGGTGTAATAATGGAACTGACCTGGTATGACAGCAGCCCATGGGCCGACGTGTTTATAAATAATGTGTTTTCTACATTGCCCTCCTCAGACGGGAGGAAAACTAGTTTAAAAGACGCTCTCCCTCTGGGCGGGATCACCTGGGGGGAAAGGAGAGAGAAAACACAATCTTTTTAGACATTTCCACGAAAGGCGACGACATGAACGGGCGGCTGCTAGGCGAGACAAGCGTGTACTCACTCTTCTGTGGAAGGAGGGTATGTAAAATTGCCTGCTGGGTGTAAACATTGACAGCAGCGTCACAGGTACCTCCTGGCTGGGGTTGTGTATATGTATGGTTTCGGCTCTCGGCAGCCCCAGCGGCCTGCAAAAGGACAGTCGGGGCAGCGTCGTGAACAACGGGGCCCCTCGCTCGTGTGTTTCGGTCGGATGCACGGCGAACCGCGCTTGACGAAACCGCTTGAGCCAGTGCAGCTATGTTTTTTTTCCCCCCTTTTGAGGTTTGTCGTGGAAATAAAAAAAAAAAAAGGGAATAATTTTGACAGTCAACTTCAGCCGGGAAATTTTAGGTTTGTTATACACGGAACAAAAACGCCAAAAGAGGCCTTTCAAGCCTTGCACGATGGGTCGTGTTTGCTGAATAACTGGAGTTTCCCATCCTGGGAGTATGGTACACGGCGGATAAAAGGAAGTGCTTTTCACTTGCAATCTGGGAAGATCCACATGCACAACAGGGGACATGCAGAGGTTATGAAAAGCGTTTTTGGTTGCATCAGCTCAAATAGCAGCTCCGCTTCAACCCACTAAAGCGACGCCTCGCCGTTCCTATGAAAACATAAAAAGCCGAGGAACACACTTAACCTCTGTAAACCACGGTGCAACCTAACACTCTCGCCCAATTCCTTGTGCTGACGTTTAGAAGCTTTAATTGTTCAATATTTGTTGAGCTACTTTAACGTACAACCTGTCTAGTCATCAGGTCACGTATAGGTACCTCATGTCATGCTCAAATATTTGGTTAGCATAAGTAGGATCTGAACTAAAAGCCGCTAGTGGGCAGTCTTTGAATGCAGGGAAGCCATGCGCAAAATCACATCAACTGTCCTTAGAAAAAAAAGAGCAGAAAATGGAATTTAGCTGGGAAAAAACCCCAGATGTGATTAATGTAAAGTCAACGGCGGTGTCTACTGTATGTATACTAAATACTTACTGCTAAAAAAATAAAGGAATAGACGGGTAACATTTTTATTGCTTAGAAACTCCTCAGGATTAGTCAGAGTATTTAACCACAATGGGAAAAAATGATCAAAAAGGTATTACATGCTGCATAATTTGTGAAATGTGTGCACATTCAAATATGAATAGAAACAGGCATGTAGTCTGCATCACATTTATGAGCTACTCGAGTTTCGAATGCGGAAGGGGTTGTTTTCATCCGGCCGATCAGTCAGCAACGGGCGAAAAGAAAAACCTGCGCCCACAAACGCTTCAAGCAACATTGATTATCAGATTCCTCCTGGCTTAGTTTTGTTTTGCTTTGCCTGAAATAACCCCCGATCCTGGCAGATCTGCAGCGCGCACAGGCATTCTTTTCCTTACGCTGCGCCGCGGACGTGCAATGGCGTGCAGGATTACGCAATTTTTAAATCTGCCGATGGACGTCACCGTATCAAAAACATGGAAGAGAAGTTGTGTTTTATTTTGGAAGCTTGCACATCGTGTCAGTGTTTCCCCCAATATGCAACTGGGGCCGCCGCCGCCGTCTCAACAAAGCGATTACGGCGCACCGCTTAATCGCTGCGACGACCGTTCAAACGGCCGGCTGTAAAAACGGCAAGGCCACAAACACTTCCCTATGAATTATTCAAAATAAAAGCCCCTTGTCATTTTGTTGTTTAAAATGCTCTCACAATGTTAGCAGAAAAAAAAGAGAAAGAAACAGGAAGTGATGGTTTTTCGTCAGCAGAGTCCTATACGGGTGAAAATGAAAGTAAAACTGTAAAATAAAGATTTGTGAACGTGCAAACGGGAGAGAAACCCGACGGGGGTGAAGACCCAGCTCCGAGCGGCACGGTGGTCTGACGCGACCCTTGTAAAAATCGGTCATTTTCAAGGGGGAGGAATCAAATGATGAAATATTTGTATTTGGAATCTTCACTGGGAAGTCTGCAGGCACGTCGTGAACGTCAGGGTCGAACCTCGCCATCAGTAATTTAAAAATGATCGACTTCACAGTTCTGAAAACGTTCAAAGTATGTAGGCAACGGCTTTATTTTTCAAAAAAAAAAAAAAAAAAAATATTACAGATGCGCTGGTCTGATCCACCAGCGCGGCGATGGCTCGGCGGTCAGCCATGTTGTGTCCTTCTGCTGTCATAAATTTCATTAAGTCACGCAGCGGGCGGCCGACCGTTTTTCAGCACCAAAGCATGCTTCGGCCTCATTTTACCTGTTACTAAAAATAAACAGGTGTTGATGTCATTAACTCTAATGTTAAAGTGTTCTCGCCTCCCCCCTCCAAACACTGTCCTTTGACTCATCCTCATATGTAAGCTGGACAGACGTTTCCCTGCCCGCTACCGTGCGCAAATGTACTATATAAATACTCCGATATATACTTTACATCAACAGCTTCCCCGGTGCTGCCAGACACGCAGAAACACGCCGGTGGCAGCGGCGTCACAGTGCACGGAGGTCACGGCTCGGTGTGCACTTTGGTTTTTGGGGGGGGTCACGGCTGGGTGTAGCAGCAGAGAAGAAACACAAATGCATAGTTTAAGTTTTCTTTTCTCTTATCTCCAACAAACAGCTGTGCGAGGTCACGCTTTCGTGCGCCCCAGTGTGGTTTACGGCTACCCAAGATGGTTGGCGCAGCCTGCAGCGGGGTGGCATTCATGTTTCTCGGCTGACACGCGGTCCCTTTTAAACAAAACGAACGAATTGATAAAAGTGGTTATTAAGACAGCGAACTAAACACCAACGCCCACGAGTCATATTTTCGAAAAAAGGCACTGGGTCACAATTGGCTATAAGAAAAACTGAAAAAGAATCTCTAGTCTTATGAAACTGTGTTAGTATGGGTTCCATTTGTTCAACACGCAGGAGGATATATCCAGACGATCAAAGCTAAACTAGATCACCACTCACACTGTGAAAGAGGCTCCGGGATCCTCCAGTGCGCCGTACGGGTCCTCTACTACTGCACACGGGCGCGCAGCCACCGCAAAACATGCCAGCAGTCTCTAACGTCTCTGGCCTGGCTTCGCTCACATGCAGAGGCTTTCTAAAAAAAAAAACCCCACCAGGGACAAGTTGCGGGGCTTCGTTTTTTTTTCTTTTCTCCTTCCTTTTGCCGAGCTCCAATGACCTGCGCATCCACGTGATGCCGGCGTTGGCTGCAGACGCCGCAAAACCCGTCCGACGACGCCGACGCGCTCGCACGTTGCTTCTGCGGGGCGAAGAGTGAAATGCTCCCGGACGGCTGAAAGCAGGCTGGCCCCTCTGGCTGCGGCAGGTCACATCAACTCGCTGCAGTTTCTGCGCGCGCTTCCCGTGTTCAATTTTGCTCCGACTCTCCCTCCCGACATTTGAAAGCAGGCGGCGAAACGGTCTTCGGGGCGTCGCTGCCGCCTGGAAACGGAGTGAGGGCACCGCCACGACGCGCCGATGTCACCCGGAGGAGTGGAGGAGGCTTCACCTCCGCTGCTTCAACTCCATTCTAGAGGAAACGCCGCGTGAAGAAGTCTTAACCAAGTTTGTAGTTAGATGTAAACAGTAAAGCGTGCGCTTGAGTGCGTTTTCACGACGCACTTTAGACTGCTCGCTGACGAAAATAAAGACAAAAGATGTGGACCAGGACATGCAGGACCTTCTCTAACCACGCTAGACTGCGGTCCTCTTCAGACGGTGGCTATAAAATAATTAGTTGGCGTCGGCAAACCCCACAGCCAAACATGCTCGAGCTGTAACACACATAAAGTGGGAGCGCTCTGGGTCACTTGCAGTTGCGGAGCTGCTCCGATCGGCGCGACCTCACGGCCTCGTTCGGTGCAAACTGAAAAACGCCTTGTTTACGTCCTACATACTTTTTCATGTCTGTGTCGTTGTTTTCGCTCTTTCCACGTCAATATTTGCATGCGCGAGTCCCGATCCTCCGAAACTGCTTACTAATTAAGAACTGCACAGTGTAATTACAACCGTGCCCATACATTTAAGCTTGTATGCAGACAAAAACAAAAAAAAAAAACGAAACCACAAGTCGACTTGCGGGAGTCGGGTTTTTAAATTCTTTGCTTCAGACATGACTGTATCTCGGCGTCTAAATATTTACCCCACGCAGATATTAGTGTAACAACCTAAGTGGATGTTTCTCAATTTGCTCTGCACCCGACGGTCCACGCGTCTCGCAGGAAGCATGTCAAAATAAATCCTGCTGCTCTGATTGTTAGCTTTTAGGGAGCAGCGGGTACCTCCATCCAACCACAGCAACGCAGCTGATTTTCTGTTTTGAGAATAAAAAAAAGGGGCAAACAGTGAAGCCCTTAACCTTTTGCGACTGAGGCCAGCCGTCTCATGTGCCTGGATGCTGGGAAAACTAAGCTTGCTTCCATACTTGGATATCCCGTCTCTTCTTAAAGATTCATGTCCCCCCCCCTCTTTCGGAATTCTTCCCTTTCTGTGGCATTCATCGCGGCAGCGGGGGTCGCTCGCTGTTGACGCCACCCGCTAATTTTAACTCGGGTTCGATTCGTTTGGCGGAATTTTCCACATTTTGCAGGACCGGCGATGAACAGCTTGCCTCTGCCGTTGTGTTTTCGGGGTAAGCAAGAAGGGGTTTCCAGATTTTCAGGATAAAATGAAAAACATCTTCGTTGTGCAAGAGACACGTCATGTGAAACTCGGAGAAGGAACTATACTTACTGGGTCCCAAAGTCCAACGCTGGGGGCTGGAAATGCAAGGACCTGCCGTTCTCCCGCGAATAGAGAGAGGAGCTGGAGGAGAGAAAAGTTGCTTTATTAAGTCAAATACCATCAAAATCTAAAAGGCCAGTTTCAGAAAAAAAAAAACACACCTGAAAACATGAGGGGGGAAAAAAATCTCACTTTTATATACAAGATAAACACCTTGGTGTCAGAGCACTGTATCTCCTTTCCAACACGTGACAGTTTGACGATATGATCTAGCAGTTAAAACTATTCCTGCTCGAGGCCGCCTCGCAAATCACTTACTTCCCTGGCTCGCCAAGACGACCAAAACTGCCGCACACACACACACACACACACACACACAAACTAAAAAGGTAGATCAGAATTTCGATAAACACAGTAACAACAACGATTAAAAAAAACAAAACAAAAAAAACATATGGCTCAGCTGTGTTAGATAAAACTACATTCGAGTTTCTCTTTATCCTACATGTGTACGTAATGAGCAACAGGCTGATACCGACACCACTCCCACAAGACTTCCTATTGAATAACAGCAGCTACGGGCCTTCTTTTTACGGCCTCTGAGCGACACCGACTGCAAGCAACCCAACACGGGCCGGACTCAAAATGGGGAACTCCTTTCCCCACATTAAAACGTGGCATGGACGTGTTATTGGTGGACACGGAACTGAAATTTAGTCATGGAAACGTGGAGCGTATAAAAGTCGGCGCGGCCGCATTTTGGAGCTCCGCTGTGTTATTATTTATGAGGCTCTGCGTGTGACATCCAGGCCTAAATGAGTACTGGGAACGGCAGAGCGGCAACAGCTGATTTGTGGTTGTCGGTGCATGTACGAGGGAGAGAGAGAGTGTGTGTGTGTGTGTGTGTGCGCATGTAGAAACCAAGACTGAGCTGAACTGTTGTCAGAAGACTGACATAGCTGTTGACACACTGAGGCGAGCAAGGGGAAGGACAATGGTGCAAGTGTTCATGTGTATCTCACACTGGCAAAATGTTTGGCACTGATGCAGCCATATTTCTAAAAAACGAAATCTTTAGGATTTTCATGAAAACTTTATTTTTTTCCAAATGATTTAGCACTATTGTATTATAGCCCCTTGCATTTGCAGTAAACAGGGACAAGAAGGAGCTGGGTGTAAAATACTGTAATTAAAAACATGTCACTTTCCACAGACGCCGCTTCACAATTAAAAAGTGTTTAAAAACAACAGCTGACTTTTTTTTATTTTTTTATTTTGGAGGCGGTTGCCAACCTGTTGTGCTTAGCTCAAACTAGCACTGAGGGCGACCATTCTCCCAGAAAGAAGAAGAAAAAAAAAACCCTCAAAAGACAGCGGTTATTTTTGGCATTTTTCGCCAGCACGTCAGCTGGAAATATTGCAGGAGGCAAATGGAACAAGCGGCAGCAGGCACGTCGGCCCTTAAAGCCCCAGATCCGCCGACAACAGGCCGCTCGACTTCTCAATGAGGTAATCTCCTCTCACAGTGCTCCGCTGTTTGCAGAGTCATGCCCTCCGCCGCCGTCAGACCACAGGAGCTCCCAGAGTGGCGGAGGGAAAAAAAAAAAAAAGTCAATAACTGTCTGACTTCTTTATTAAGCTGTAGTGGTATTAATCTGCACTTGCCGGTGCTTCCGCTAACAATAGGTGTCCCGAAATCAGACATGAATGAAATATTATGATAAGGGTGTCACTTTTCTGCATGTTTTCATTGCGGGGATACGGAGAGCAGTCATGAGAGCGGGAGAAGTCGAGTCTGAAGCCACGCGGAGAGTGAAATCGCGACGTGTTGGGTCCTCCCTTCCCCGCGGGGCAAAGTGCGACATAAAATAGCTCGGCTGTAGTAAAAACGCACGATAAAGCGCGCGCGACATTCGAGCGCTGCTCCAGTTTCAAGAGCCTTTTGGTGACACGGCGAATTACTAATTATGACTCATCCGATTTGGCGGCCGCGCCAGCCCAGGGACGGACGTGCGCTTGCTGCCAAACGCAAAAGAAGCAAACAAGACACGGTAGCTCAGGTGCGATAACTGAAGCAAGAAATCTGGGTGTTGAGGCTGTCGGGTGCTATTCGAGAGCGCAAAGTCTCCACCGGCGTGCTCACAGGGAACAACGCAAAACTAGCGACATGCAGTGTGCGGCAAGGCTTTGGAACCCATTTTTGTATCAACAAGAAAACTCATTCCGCGATGCAATTTTGAACGAAATGCATCATTATCATCATAGCAGGAGACGAACTGACCCACTGAACTTCACCACTGTTGCGTCCCGGCGGCTAACGACGCCATCGGGATAGTCGCGGCACACCAAACGGGCTTTTACGGGTGGACAGGTGGGAAACACGATACCGAGAGCGACGCGTAAAACCTGCTGCAACAAAGGCGCACGCAGACACATAAATGTATAAATATATGCCAACAAAAATATAAGCAGGAGGTATAGAGTGAGCAGCAGTTTGAGTACACTGCAGACCGCATTTCTACAACAGCAATTAATACCATAACTATCAGTTCCTTCAGCAGGAACTTCCTTAAAACACACAGTTGTCACGGTCTAAATTTGGTAACAAATACACACCGGGAGTGGTTAGAAATTTTCAAATTTCCTCAGCCTTTGCCTAACCCTGCCCGTTTAGCAAGGTTAAAAGGGGCACATAAAACGGAGCTACGGGTGGTTTATACTTCCAACAGCCCCACACGTTGGTTACCGATGGTTGTGTAGTTTCAAAACACCTGTAAAAACGTGGAAAAGGAAAAATGGGGGGGGAAAAAAAGGGAACTCGCTTGACATGAGTTGATAAAATCTGCAGTTGGACTGCGTCCCCGTGTTATCTGCCTCTCCTCTGATCTGACATTTTTAAATATCATTTATTACATTTCACAACCCTCCTTCCCCCCCCCGGGCCATTCATAAATTAACAACAAATAATATTTCTGCCTGAAATTATCATAACGAGGTTAACGTTTCTGGCAGGTCCGGGTTTCAATGAAGCTACTGGTGTGTTTCTTTTTTTTCTTCTTGCTGCAGGCAGTAGCCGTCCCGGGCGTTAGCGCGGCATTAAGGAGCGAGCGATAAACCGAGCCTTCCTTCCAGCGGGCTGGTGGCAGGCGACGTTACGCAGTTACAGCGGGGCCACTCTAAACGCTGGTGGTGTCGTTCATCTGGGGCCATTACGCCGTGCGACCAGCATGTGCGGTGAGATCCGTCACTATAAACGATTACTGACTCACTGGTCCGCTCCTGAGACGCGTCTCGGTAAAGCAACTCTTAGCGAGTGCAAAGCAGCGGCAGCTGCAGCTGCTGGATTCGCGTCAGGGGCCGCGGCTATTAATAATTTCCATTATCTGCCAATTCACGACTCAATCGCCCTCCGTTAAATTACAGATGTGAAATGAATGAGCCCATCATGCATTTCTGGGGTCGATGGTGCTTTAAATGTGTTTTGTCGGGAGTGATATTTGTTGCAGAGTAAAAAAATATACATATATTTGAGTCCTAGCAAGTGCATCCTGGAATCAAACAGACATAGCTGTGTGATATGAGGACGCAGAAAAGAATTTGTTTTTCAACCTCTTGCCAAAAAGCCTTTATCAACTCTCACTGAGGTTATATTTGATGATAATGAATTCATGCATTTCGGTTTGGTGCATGCGTCGATTTAAGTGGGGTTTTTTCTCTTCTTTTCGTAGGGCTACTTCCGCTACACGGTAGACGCCGGCATGCTCCTTCGGATAAGTGAAACATATTGTGACAGAAGCTAATTGATAATCCATCCTCGAGGTGTGAAGCTTAATCACCTTCACCTGTGTTCCAAGATATCAGGCTCACTGTGACGCTTGACAAGGAGAAGCTTTAATTGGTTAGTTCCGGTAAGTGGAGACAACTCGCTGATACACTTACAATGGCAAAAGGGAGCAACTTTAAACTGGCGTCATCAATACAAAATAAAAACAATTACGCATGATTCTGGAGACGTCGTTTTAACCACTGACATGACTGCTAGAATTTTGATTAGGCAATGATTTCAATGGCCCAACTTTAGTTGAAGCTGTTGTACTCAAATTACAACAAAACATCCATCTATAACATCCGATTTCTTCGGCGGGGTGGATTGCTTCGATTGATCTGTTAGGGTCACTAATTTTACATCCGAGATCCCCCCCCACCCCTCTTTCCATGAATCGTCACTAACACAATCCATAGGTTGGTGAGAAATTTAGTGCAAGAATAAAGTAGCAAGTGGTGCAAAAAGTATCCGTCCTCCATGTTAAACAGAAACCTATTTCCACCAGATGTGTCATAATAACACCCGCGGAAAAACAAAAACAACAACAACACATACTGTGACACACTTTCACTCTCTGCTGTGATCACAAAATGTGACAACTCTACAACACCCAGATTCTCTAAACAACCTGGCAGCACGGTGCGTTTTGAGAAGGGCGCCGTTTTCCTAATTATGTAAGAAAAGTCAAGCTCTCTCGCTTCCGCGCGCGTCTTCTGCGACTCCCAACCAGCAAAACGGGACTTTGGTCCCGGGCCAATAGCCGGACGGGGGTTTATGGGGGACTACATGTAAAAAGAGGATGTCAGGTGTCGTATTAATGTTGACTATCTTGGGTCAGCAGCTTCAACGTCGCCTGGCCGTTTATTCAATCAGCACGGGCGACTGTTACGATCTTTAATGAAAAGGACTGCGCCAAAAGCTCACAGGTGAGCGGCAAAAGTGAAGATTCAACACGAAAAAGTGCAAAAGCGGAAAACCTGCTGCCCCCCCATCTTCCACGGTTGGCGGCGTCAGGTGCTCGCGCAAATCCAGACGCCACCTGTGTCAGTATCTGCATGTTTTTTTTCCCAGAATTCAGCAGCAGCTGCCTTTCCAGAAAGCATACCGCTGAGTTTTTGGGTGCAGGGGTTCCGTCCGCCGCCACGGCACAGAAATAACACGTTATGTTTGGCGCTAGTTGATCCCCCTGGATCTCGCTCAAATAAAAGTCAATGTTTGCGGTGACCTCGGCCGCGCTCGCTGGGGAGAGGTGGCGATCGGGGGGGGGGGTTAGGTCAGCCGGTGTTTTGCACAGGACGGGGAGAGCGCAAGAGCGACGGAAACAGCGTTTAAAAAAAAAAAAAAACATGTGACGGCGATACATTTGCCACTCTATTAACGCTGAGCTGTAGTAGAAAAATAGGTTTGTGGCAGATATTTTTTAAATAATACAGGATTAAGTTGCAAGGGTGTAATTAATAAAAGAATTACGGTATAGATTAAAGTAAAAACGGATACAAAAAAATTAAAAAAGACATGTGCAATAGCTATAGTTTTTGACACAAGTCTGGCTTGAGACAGAGATGTCATTAACCTCCGTATCCGCAGCCTGTTTCCTCTGTGGGCCGAGAGAGTGATGGCAGCTCTGCCAAGTGCCTGATAACCCAGGCACTAGAGGCCCCGCGGCCCAGAGCTGCCAGAGGTCTCAAGGTCAATAAGCATTGTAAAGCCTCCTTGGCCTCTCGGCTCCCGGGACTTAAAAATAGACGGCGTGTCCCCGCGCCGCTCGGCGAGTCTGTTCCATCCGAATCGGACCGGCTTCACGTCGAGGCAGCGGGCTTGTCGCCGCTTTCAGAAGCCTCGATGAGCGCAGGAATCATCGGAGCTCTCGTTTTCCACCGTGCTCGTGTTGGTGTTTAAAGCAATATATGTTTTAAATCTTATCATAAACAACTGTTCATGAATTTCCTTCTATTATCTTACTTTCTTCTGTTGCTGCTTCTATATTATTGT
This sequence comes from Dactylopterus volitans, assembly GCA_901007715.1. NCBI lineage: Eukaryota > Metazoa > Chordata > Actinopteri > Syngnathiformes > Dactylopteridae > Dactylopterus > Dactylopterus volitans. Next base: position 12,679 of record CAAKHG010021404.1, read on the forward strand.
TTATAGTGTTAATGGGCTCCTGGTCTTCCACATGCATAAAGGGTCATAAATAAAGTGCATTATAGTCACAGTCGCCACCATTTTTTAAAGAAATTAATGAGAATTGTTTGGGTTTTTTGCTGATTTATAATCATTAATTGAAAACATATTTCACAATTTTACCTCCTGCATTAACCTAGTGCTTTTCCATTTGTTCTTGGCAAAAAAAAAGAAAAAAGAAGTCTTTACAAAGCCTGTATTCTACAGTCCGTGGCGTTGCCCAAATGCCCCCTTGCGAAACGTCGAAAATTCCGAGCGTTCACACGAGCCTCCTCTTTCAGCTGATATGTGATCAATGCAGGCAAACTTTTGGCAGCTTTTCAGCACTAAATCACTTGTCAAACAGATGCAGGTCCTCCCAGTTTGGCGCCCGCGCCCGCCCTTCCCTCCCCGCCCATGAACCCGCCCGCCCGACTGCATTGTGATGATTGTCGGTCTGCATAACTGCAGAGTGTTTGGGAATTTATTTTTTAATCATTTATTATGAAATTTAAAAAACCCCCAAAACAATTATTTTCAGTGTTTAAATTCAAACATTCGGTCATTTGGTCGAGCTGTTTAACAAAGTCGCACGCCTTAAAGGGGTTGATTGGGTTCTGTAGCCATCAGACAGCAACCGCGCAGGGGTGGCACGGCCTGCCGAGGCCCAATGTGAAATCTATTTCATTTTTTTTGTTATTAAATGTTCCCAGAATCCCCGGCGTTGCCCCTGGTTATATACTAACCCCCCGCAGTGCACTGCAATAACTTGGGAGGTAGATCATGCAGAACAATACAAATATTTTGGCAGAGACCAGTCAGTCGAACCGTCGCGCCAGATCACGGTGAAAAACACTTCGGAACATTTGAGCGTGTGGAACACACCGGGTTCCCCTTCGGGAATGTGACTAGCTGGATCCTGCTCGCATTTGGCATTGCGTCTTTACGATCAACGTGGAGCAGCGGACTCGGAAGCCATGTTTTATGTATAACTTTTCCAGGCTTAAAAAAAAAAAAAAGGATTATGCAAGTGTAAATGTCACTCTGCTCATGAGCAGTCGCAGCTGCGGGTCTGTTAGCGAGCAGCACCATCGGTTGTTGATGTTTTTGTTGAAAACGTCAGTTTTCTGAACACATTTTCACCAGAAAATAATAATAATAAAAAAAAACAGCTGGGAAAGACAGGCCTGCGCTCCTTTTTCTTTCAAGGAGTTCTAAAATTAGTCAGGAATTTGGTTCTGTGCCTCTCTAACACACGCCCCCAAACTCTCTCTCTCTCTCTCTCTCCCTCTCTCTCCGTCACACACACCCCCTCTCTCGCACCAACATAAACAACATACCCTGCATACAGGGGAAGACTTTTAAAAGCCTCTTCAGAAACTCTGCGGCGCGGCTCCGTTACACCAAAACCGCGCCGCATTATCGGCATGTGCGAATTAACTCAACACAGCCCTTCGACGAATATGTAGTTTTTTTTTTCCCTCCCCCTTCTCTTTTGACATGTTCACATACATTTGGAGCACTTTTTTAACAACACGACAAGCATGTGCTTTTGCAGACTGTTATTCTTGGGTCATAAAGATGTAGGCTTGTTTTTTTCTTCTTCCTCCCAACCTCCTCCTGCAGGGCTGATCACAAGCCAACGCCGGCGCCACAGCCCCGCTTTCATTCTGCGTCTTACAGTGCGACTGCAGTCCCAAACGAAAGCGTGTGCACGTTGATCCGAGGTGCTTGCTGATAGTGACGTGGCCCGGTGGAAAGTCTCGGTTCCGCCCCCCCCCCCCCCCCCCCCCCCCCCCC
>CAAKHG010021409.1:0-10786 GCA_901007715.1 Dactylopterus volitans
GTCAGAAATGCATCAGGATGAAAGTTGACAATGTGCACTTACTGGTGTAAACTTTAGCAAAAAAATTAAATTAAACGTTCTTAACCCGCACGATTCCTGTCATGTGATTTTCAAGAACAAGTTCCCAACTCCATTATTTGTTGTTTGGAAACTTCTCGTCAAGGATTACCTGATTTTTCAATAATTTTGCTGCCTTTTTATAGGGTCCCCAATGGTACTTTTTTTTTTTAATGTGATATTGTATATCGGGAAATTAAAGAGGAGTACTACAATTTGGCATACAGTGTTGTACTTTTACATAAATTTATGAAAAACTATATTTTATCCAGTGTACTATAAATCGGGTAAAATACACCTGATGGTAGTGATGGTGTTGCTAATTTTAACGTTCGCGTTCTAGGGTTAAATCCTACAGAAGAGAATTAAAGCAACTGAAGAAAAAAAATAATTCTGAGAAAAAAGTCAGGATTCTGACTTTAATCTCACAATTCTGACTTCTTTTTGGAAACCAAAAAAAAATATTTAGGAGGAATTTTTTTTCCATTTTTGAAAATAGAATTCTAACCTTTTTCGGAAACCAAAAAAAAAAAAAAAAAAATTGGGAGGGGATGAAAAAAATTCCTCCCGGAAAAAAAGTCAGAATTCTGAGATTAAAGTGAAAATTCTGACTTTTTTTTCAGAAATGAAAAAAAAAACCCTTCACGAATTTTTTGGTTTCCAAAGAAAGTCAGAATTCTGACTTTTTTTCAGAACAGAAAAAAATAATCAGGAGGATTTTTTTTTCTTAAGGTATCGGGGGAAAAAAGTCAGAATTTTGAGATAAAATTCAGAATTCTATTTTCAGAAATAGAAAAAAAAATCCTCCTGAATTTTTATTTTGGTTTCCAAAAAAACATTCTGGGATAAAATTCAGAATTCTGACTTCTCAGAATTATTACTGTTTTCCTCCTCAGTAAAATCCTGAGTAATTTGTGGCCAATATTAAACGTTTATGGTAGCTGCCCCGTTTGGCCTCTGGGTGGTGCCAAGTCTCAAAGCGACTCGGCGCAAAACCAGATATTCGCAAGACGAAGAAGAAAAAGCATATTCCCGCAGCAGATAAGTGTCCTGCCGGAGGTTTGCGGTCCCCCCCAGGAGCGGAGCCAACAGGTGTCCTCCCGGGCCGCGTGTGCGGATACGAGCCCGCCATGGAGAGCGACTGCGGCTGAGACCCGGCGGAACATCCCGCAGCCGCCTCCGCCCGCTACGCCTGCGCACTCCGAGCGGCGATATCGAGCCGCCCTTCCTGCCCGCCAACTCGCACCGCAGGGTCGGGCGGACGTCGACTCACAACGACCCCGAGTTCGTCTCGGCGGCCAATTTCGAGACTTTCCGCCACAAAATGGAGGACCCGCGTCGCCCCGGGAACGGTGAGCCGAGGAGGGCCGCGGAATCGGGCGCCCCGCGCGAGTTATCCGCCTTTGTTTGAGATTGTGTGCGCCCGATTTTGAACATGGCGTACCCCGCACCGAGATGGCGGTGGCTTTGTAGCAGCGCCCGCTGCGCCAGGGCGCCGATGCGTGCGGTGGTTAGCAGCCGCCGAGCGCCGGTCGAGCGCAGGACGCGGCGGGACTCATGAACTGCCGGGGACAGACTTGGCCGGCCGCCGACCCGCCGGGTGGAGACAAGAACCGCCGCGACGTGACAAGACGGAGCCTTCGCGGGCTTCACCCAGCGCGGCTCTTAGCTAGTCGGGCTAAAAACACAACACACGGCAACACGCGAAAGTCTTGCCAAGCGCCCGAGCGGCGCATTTTATTATTTTTTAACACTTGGAAAGTGTGTTATAGTCACCGTTTCACACAGCTCGAGTGCCTCCGGAAAAGTCACGGCTTTAGCAGCAATGCTATCACTTTTTTTGTTTTCTTGTCTCGGGGGTGACGCTCGTGTTTGGTGGGTCGTGATTACGACACGTTTTGCCGGTCCGTGAACGCAGCCCGGCTGAGTCGGCGCCTCGTCGCCGACTGCCGGGCAACATCAGCCAAAACATTATGACCACCGCGCGGTTCACTTGGAATATAATGCAACGGCCCGCCAGTTTTATGTTGATTACTGTTGGAACTGTGCTGGGTTATAACTGAGAGGTGTTCCTAATATTTTGGCGCGCTAGTGGAATGACCACTTAATGCTTGTGGCCACTGCATGAATATAACGCAAAATCTTGGGGTTTTTTTTTTAAAATCAAATCTGCATGAGACGGGTGTTGACATGTTTTAATGGTTGTACTTGGGAATGTAAATTTGGTATGATGTTAAACCCGAGAGTCGGCCTTAATATGACCAAAATATGAGAGATAGCTAGAATAGAAATAGAATAGAAAGCCTTTCTCTGATACAGATTTAATTTTAAAAAAAAAATGCAACATACAATTCTTCCTGAAGGGAGAATTTATCGCAGGGCTGTTGCATTAATGTTTTATGGTAAACATGCAGGGGGTCTCGATGTTGTGGCTGATGGGTGCATATTGAGCATCGTCCTATATATATGAATATTAGTCATATCACAAGATGTAAAAATGACCACATATATATATATATATATATATTGCCAATGTTAAAAAATGACAGTATGAAAATGTATTTAACAAACATCCAGGCTCTCCTCTTCTGCTGCCGTCCCTTCGCCTCTTCATACCGCCGCTGCGCCTGGTGTCGGCGGCCATGTGGCACGTGGTTCAGAGGGGCGACGTGCAGGACTACGGGACGGTGGAGGAGTTCATCAGCACGGTCACAGAGATCGTGCCGGAGCTGCTAAATCCAGACCAGAAAGCCCAGCTCCTCCTGGGTCTCAGAGCGCGGGTAAGGCATGGCAGGAGCGCCGGCCCGCTATGGGCCCAAAGATCACAACCGGAGTCTCTGACTTTCCCCTCTAGTGCCGCAGTCAGGTCAGAGGTATTGTGCAGTACTCGGGTTGGCGAAGAAAAAGTGCAGCTGGTGCTCCTTATCTTACCTGAACAGAGTTACATTTCCCAGGCTGGATCTTGTGCGTTTCTCGTGAATGAACGACCTCCCCAGGTGTTGCACCGCCGCTTATCCTGGGCCGTAATCATTTCATTCTGACTGCAGGTGGTTCTGGAACTGTGTCGGGCCGATCAGGCATCGGAGAGGGAAACCATCGAGATGCACCTGAAACGAATCAAGGCCCTCATATCCACCTGGGCAGCACAGGTTAGCTCCTCACACCCCTCGCGGTCGCTTCATCCATCAAATTATTGTATCACAGCTGTGCATGTTTTGTTTTTTCTCCTTTGCTCCAGCCGTGTTTCGCAGAAGTGGAGTTTCCAGAATCAAACTTTGTGGATCAGGTTGAATTGCTGTTGAAGGACGCCGAAGAAAGGGAGAAGTTTTTCCAGGTTTGTGCTTTTTTTTAAATTATTTATTTATTTAAACAACTGCATGGTTCAAAGCCGTCTTTGTGGTGATTTCTGTTGCGTTTGTATTATTTGTTGCAGGACGTTTTCCCCACCGATTTCGGGCCTGATTACGACAGCGCCCTTCAGGTGCTAATGCTGGATTTCCTGTCCAGACTGGAGAAGCTCCTGCCAGTACCAGACATCCAGCAGGTACAGGACCCAGAGTGGAACCAACTTTTTGAGCCACCGGCTAGTTTCAGTCCAATCCAGGGGAATATCAATGGACCTGTGTTTGCTAAATTAAAGCTGGTCAGTCCAGCGCTCCCCGTACGATGTTTTACGATGTTTTTTTTCTCTCTCTCTGCTTCAGACCGCTTCCATGCTCAGCGCTGTCCCCTCTGTCCTGGAGGAGTGTGTGCACTCCGTCCCTGACCCGCATCACCTGAAAACCGTGCTCCTGTACCACACCACACTCGGGCATTTCGATTTAACCGGTGAGGCTCCTCGGTGGCTGTCGGCCACGCTTGCACGACGGTGAACGGAGGCATCCGCGTGGACGTTGGTGTTTTTTTTTTAAAATATGCTCCGTTCAGCCATGTTTTGTGCACGCAAGCATCACATCCCGGGTCTCTCGCATTCTGCTGAAAAAGCCCCCGATCGTCATGATTAGATAACTGGATTTTTGCGGCCAGGATTACCGGAGATTAAAAGAAGCGGCTAAATTCAACACAGAGGTAAATGTAAATTCCCGGCAGCCCGCAGATGAAACTTCCGAAAAGACGTTAAGAGCACGCCCGCGCATGATGGCGCATCCCCACAGGCGCGAATAAAAAAGAACCATTTCTCCTTGCGTTCCGTGTAAGTCTCATATCCGAAAATATGATCTAAACCTGGGCCCTCCTCTTGAAATGTGGCTTCAATAATCCAGGCTGGAATGTTATGCTCAGCCCAATTTAATTCTCGCATGGCTCATTTAGTTCTCATTTTCATTTGTTAACCTTAAAAAAAAAGGGGTATTTCGAAAAAACTGACCTTTTTATTTCAGGGGATGGGCAATATGACTCAGAAGTTGAAATGTGATCAGCAATGATTTGAGAAGCTGCGAAGCCTATGAGTGTGTAATGAGGCTAAACACTCTTGGAAATAGTGTGTGTTTCTGTGTTATTGCTGACATATTGAAGTCCATATTCAACGCTTTAATCATTTTTACAAGGGCAGTTTTATTGAGGGAATTCGTGCGTACAGTTATGCAGGTTTATTTGCAGCATCTTTTATGTCCTCCCCTTAAAATTGTTGTCCAAATGTGGAAAGCATGTTAGATTTTAGTATCTGTGGTCATCATTCACACAGACATTATGTAATATAACGCGATGATAACCGTATTAACTTCTTGGCATATCCCCAAAGGCCGTAGTACCTCGTAAATTAGTTCACATTCACCTTAAAATACTGGAAGTCATGATGACTTCCATAGTTTTACAGGTTGCTATAACAGCAGTCAACTCTGTAGATGTGTCGAATCGTGGTTGTTCATTTGTGGAAAAACATCTTCAGTTTTACTGTTTGTTGGTGGGGGTGCTCTCAGGACGAGGCTGACGGGAATCGTCTTCTCCCCGCAGACGAAACTCAAACCATCCCGTCCTCCTTCGGGAACTGCATCCTCTCCTCGCTCTCCCTGCCCCAGCTGGAGAAGGTTGTGATCGACGCCGACCAGATCCAGCTGCAGCCCCCGTCGGAGCAGATTCCCGGCTGCATGACCGTCCAGGTGGAGGGCGAAACCGTGACGCTGCTGGACTACATACAGATCGAGCAGCCGCCGGACTTGATCGAGCCGGGCGATCAGGAGGAGTCCGTCAACGAGGGGGACGAGGAGGAGGAGGAGGAGGAGGAAGAGGAGGAGGAGGCGGCCGCCGCGGATCCCGCGGACCCCGTGGACCCCTCCAACGAGGAGAACCTGAAGCCCGCCGCTTTTCAGCCGCTGAAGCAAAGCAAGCGGCTGCAGCTGAAAAGAAAAGCTTTAAAGGAAAAGAAGGACTCTGCGTCAGCAGCTAAGAGACAAAGAAAAAAATACCCCAATAACAAGACGTGTCCTGTGTGCAATAAGACTTTCCTGCGTGCCGCGGCCATGAGACGGCACCAGGAAATTCATTCCGAACATCGGGATCTCAGGTACAAGTGCGCCAACTGTGACAAGCGCTTCAGGGACCAGTACGACATGAACCGACACAACATGCGGGTTCACGAGAAGGAGATGACCAACACCGCCGGTATCGAGGACCCGGCAGATCCGGGCACCTCCGAGATGGCGGAGAACAAAAACTGCATGCTGTGCGGGAAGTACTTTGCCCGCCAGGTGGACATGGAGCGGCACATGAAGTCTCACTCAGAGGAACGGCCTTATAAGTGCCCGTTCTGCGAGAAGAAGTTCAAGAACCCCTACGTTCTGAAGCGACACCAGAAGGAGATATGCAAGAGCAGAGAGCTGAAAAAGTCCATCATGGCTGCCAAGAGGAGAGAGACGCAGCCTTTGCATCCTCAGCCGCCGCCGCCCTCCGAGGTACTGACGGAGGGCCGAATGTGCCCCATCTGCAGCAGGACCTTGCCCTGCACGGCGGACATCGCCAAGCACTTACGGTCTCACACGGAGGAGCGGCCCTTCATCTGCGTCACTTGCGAGAAGGGCTTCAAGTACAAGGACACCCTGAAGAAGCACCAGATCATCCACGGTCACGAGGGCATCCGCGAGGAGGAGAGCAAGTCGGTGGAGCAGATCCTGGCCGAGGCGGACACCCAGACCTGCGGCGAAACCGGCTGCCTCGACAAAAAGGAAAACGATCCCGACGCAGCCGCGGACTCCTGCGGCGATCCGCCGTCGGCGCCTCTGCAGAAAGCTGTCAGGAAGGCGTCGAAAACCTGCCCCGTCTGCGCCCGGTCGTTTGACAGCGTCAAAACACTGAACAGGCACGTGCAGTGTCACACGGACGACCGGCCGTACCACTGCGTTCACTGCAAGAAGCGGTTCAAGCACATGCACGGACTCAAAAGGCATCAGATTTACGCCATCTGCCACAAGAAAATCGGTCGGTTCTCGTGGAAGAGGGAGCTGAGGGCGGGCTCCAGCCAGGGCGACCTGCCGAGCGCCGACCCCCCGCACGGCGGCCCCCTCCAGATACCCGTGTGGTGCTCGAATTGCGGCAAGCACTTTGAGTTCCTGTCGGCCCTGAAGGAGCACCAGGAGAACGTCTGCAAGGTGGAGGTGCGGGAGATCATGAAGTGCGACGACTGCGGCAAGGAGTTCAAGAGCATGACGCTGCTCAAAGTGCACCAGCGGATCCACGACCCGCTTTACTGCAAGGAGTGCGGGAAGATACTGGCGAGCGAGGCGGCGTTTGAGCGGCACAAGCTGATGCACCGGCCCATGCAGTGCACGATGTGCGACAACACCTTCACCCTGCTGAGGCGCTTGAGGGAACACTACGAGAAGCAGCACAGCTTCACCGGGCCCTACCCTTGCTCCCAGTGCGACAAGACCTTCATCCAGCTGTCCTACCTCGCCATCCACCAGAGGATCCACAAGGGGGAGTTCCCGTACGTCTGCGACATGTGTCCGGAGAAGTTCCGCTCCTCCAACTGCCTGACGGTGCACCAGCGGAAGCACACCGGGGAGAAGCCCTTCCTTTGCTGGCAGTGCGGGAAGTGCTACCGCTCGGCCTCCGAGCTCACCGTGCACATGGGAACCCACTCGGAGGAGCGGCCCTGGGCCTGCACGCAGTGCGACATGGCCTACCGCACGAAGCTGCAGCTGACCAACCACGTCGAGCAGGTCCACATCGGCCTCCGGTACCCCTGCAACACCTGCGGCAAGCAGTTCATGAAGGAGACGTCCCTGAAGAGGCACGAGCTCATCCACACCGGCGAGAGGCCTCACCAGTGCACCGTGTGCGGCAAGACCTTCCTGACCGCCAACGAGCTGAGGCTCCACAACCGGTACCACACGGGGGAGCGGCCTTACAAGTGCGAGGTGTGCGGCAAGGCCTTCATCCAGTCGGGCTACCTCAAGTCCCACATGCGCATCCACACGGGCGAGAAGCCGTTCAAGTGCGACATATGCGACAAGGGCTTCCGGTTGTCGTATCACATGAAGAAGCACAGGCGGACTCACGCCGGGAAGCCAAAGAGCTACGTGTGCGAGGAGTGCGGCTTAGCCTTCCTCCATAAAAAGTCCCTGTGGGAACATTCTCTCACTCACGACGTGAAAATGGAACAGTCCTTCTCCGACGGAGTGAGAATAGACTTCCAGTAGAGACCATTTTGTTTCCATGCTATTTGTTTTGTTTTGTTTTTTCTTCCTTTATCAGATGTCCAGTCACCACAAGCACTCCGCTTTGCTCTCTGTTATCCGGATTTGGCTAAGTTGCACCCTCTCGGTTTAACGTGCAGACGATCTACGAGGCTTGTACAGAATATACTGGAGGTCAGTTAATGATAATTTCTGTTTCAGTAGCTTTTTGGAAATAAATTGGCCTTAAATATATATATATATATGTATATATATATACACGTATACATTTGCTTCCTTTCATGTCATGAGTTTCTCGATTTCAATTTAAGAGCAGAGGAGTTTGTGGGTTCAAATCGCTTCTCAAACCGAAAAGTCAAAACATGAACTCGCTCGGTTCTCTCAAATGTGAGAATCTGCTGTTTTTCTCCTCGTCAGATTGATCATCCCGGGGTCGCTGACGAGCGATCAAGCAAAACCCCGCAGTTCGGCTGCGCCGCAATGTGCTCATGGATCATTTTTCCCCTCCACATGTTCTCGACATTTTATCGTGTAGAGCTCAGGTGACAGTTTTCACCAAGAAAGGAACATAGAACCAGTCAGACACGCATCCACGCATATCTGCTTCACTTCCCGTGCTTCCGCCTTCCAACGTTAGCCGGTCGCTGCTGCTGCCGCCAGCAGGTGTCAGGCCAGTCTCCAGCCAGGAGATGGCAGTGTCGTCGTGATCATGAGCTCCGGGTCTCGGCAGCTGTCGGCGTGGGCCCCCCTGCCGCCCCGGCTCGTTTCGGAGCGCTCCGCCGCAAAGGTAACGCAGAATCCGTCTTTCATCAGCGAAGACGCGCTCGTTTGGCGGGGAGCCGCGTCCGTTTATCCCGAGCGGTCGTTTTGCCGCCGGTTCAGTCGCTGTGAACCCGTATCCGCTCCCCATCTGAACCCGAAGCCGCAGTCACCTGACTGCCGGGCCTGAGTGGCAGTTTAATTGGCGGCGGCTCGAGCGGCACCCCCCCGTCCTCCTATGACCCCCCCCTCCCCCCCACGGTTCCAGAGAAAGTGCTCCCATCTCTCAGAAACCGAAGAGCAGACCGAAAGTCAGCGCTCCTCTGCAGTGTTGGGAGCAGATCACTTTTTAACCCAAAGCATATTGATTTATACAAGGCTGTAATTGCTTCAGTGTGTCCTGGATTAGTCCCCCCATAATTGAGGCCTGGCAGAGGTCTCTTTCCTAGACATAGTCTCCCCGGTGCCAGGTGGAGGGCAGAGAGGAGCGCCGCACCCACTCCCGGGCAGCCAAACACCCAGCCGGGGAGAGCCAGGGAACGTGGCCCTTACACCTCCCGCCCCTGAGAATCCCCACGCTTTGTCGCGGGATAAGCAAGCGGCACCAGTGGTGCCCCCTCGCTTGCGCTGCATGTGAGGCGCGGCCCCACGTGCAGCCCCAGAACCCGGCCATGAGGCGCGAGCGAAAGTTGGGACGGCGGGTGCCGGTGAAGAAGTCCTGGACCCGTGTGTCTCCGGGGTGGGGGGTTGTTTCTGGCCCCCCGACGGGCTCAGTTCTCCAGGATTAGTTGTGTTTGCCCGAAACCAGGTATTAAGGCCGCAATTACTGTACATGCTGCTGTTTTGTGTTTTTTGTTCCGGGCCTAAGTGGAACATTCCTGGGTTTTGCAACGCGCGCGCGCCACGACAGGTCTCAAGATCACCGGCCACGGCGTCACACGTGCGCAGGGCAGACAAAATAAAGAAAATGACAGAAGTCGTGGTCATGATATACATTGTCATGATTTTTGTTTTTTTTTTGTTTTCCTCCCCAGAATGTCCCCGTCGACCCCGAATGACTAGTGCACCTGCAGCTCTTTTCGTCCGCCGTGACGCTTTTCAGGTAGCGTTTCCCAATCTGAAGGTCGACGGCTGCCACATGCAGACAGAAAAGTTTTCAGGTTCATTTTATTTGTGTTTGTATATGGAGCCCAAAAAAAAAATCATACGTCGCATCACCTCAATGAGCTTTACAATCTGCGCAGTGAATGACGTCCTCTGTCCTTGGACCCTCAATTAGAACGAGGGGAAGCTCATTAAATCCCCCCCAGGTCATGAGTTTTACCCAGGTTTTGTTTTTTAATGCCACACTTATTATTCCACAAAGGCTGTAACTTGTGACGTGGGATTGCAGCGAGGCGCTGGTTTGCGTTTCAGGAGTCAGGAACCGCTCCTCCAGAGCTCCAACCTGTGTTTTTCGTATTAATGGATGAAATGGCTGCTTGAAATATGAGAGAGGTCGCCGCTAACGCACGAAGAAATTCTGCAGCTGCAAGGTTGTTTTTTGTTTTTTATATTTAATTTTTTTTCTTTTTTGCTCCTTTGAGCTCATTGTTTTGGTTCTCCAGTGCGTTTGATTTGTGGTTAAATCCATCCACTCTTTCCAGTTTTGTTTCCAGCTGCGGCCGCCAAAAAATTCTCAGTAAAAAAAAAAAAAAAAAAAAGCTGTAATACAGTACATGCCCAACACTCAACAACATTCACAGTGAAGTCACTAACGTTGTCATTAGCCTCACTCTTTCGCCCGCCTCATGACTCTTTTAAAACAAATCAACGCCTACGATTTCTGATCCACCGTCACATTTAGTGCTTAGCAGGTCGTTTGCAGTCAGTTTATTATAGCTTTTCTTTTTTTTTTTCTCGACTAAAATAGCCGCCTGTCGGATGGCAGTTCTCTGTGGGGGGGGGGGTCGCACCGGAACGTAAACCAGATTAAAAAAATGGACAAAGCAAATGCGATTGTTTCTAGTGGCCAGCAGGGGGCGACATCCGTGTTTTGCGAAAGAAGCCCGATTGAATGAAAGTCGATGAGCGGACGACCGCACTTTACTTCATTAGTGCCCGTTTTCCGCACGATTTCCTCATGATTTCAGTGGCTAGTTTCAGGGTGTTGGGTGCAAACGTTCGGGTCGCGAAAAGTAATAATAAAAAAGAAAATCCCCGGCAGCAATCTGACCCACCGATGGCACGAAAGCATTCGCCGCGACTTCCCCCCCCCCCCCCCCCCCCCCCCCCCCCCCCCCCCCCCCCCCCCCCCCCCCCCCCCCCCTCCCCCCCCCCCCCCCCCCCCCCCGCCC
>CAAKHG010021410.1:0-12938 GCA_901007715.1 Dactylopterus volitans
AACAGCAGCATGTACAGTAATTGCGGCCTTAATATCTGGTTTCGGGCAAACACAACTAATACTGGAGAACGGAGCCTGTCGGGGGGCCAGAAAAAAAACCCCCAACCCGGAGACACATGGGTCCAGGACTTCTTCACCGGCACCCGCCGTCCCAACTTTCGCTCGCGCCTCATGGCCGGGTTCTGGGGCTGCACGTGGGGCCGCGCCTCACATGCAGCGCAAGCGAGGGGGCACCACTGGTGCCGCTTGCTTATCCCGCGACAAAGCGTGGGGATTCTCAGGGGCGGGAGGTGTAAGGGCCACGTTCCCTGGCTCTCCCCGGCTGGGTGTTTGGCTGCCCGGGAGTGGGTGCGGCGCTCCTCTCTGCCCTCCACCTGGCACCGGGGAGACTATGTCTAGGAAAGAGACCTCTGCCAGGCCTCAATTATGGGGGGACTAATCCAGGACACACTGAAGCAATTACAGCCTTGTATAAATCAATATGCTTTGGGTTAAAAAGTGATCTGCTCCCAACACTGCAGAGGAGCGCTGACTTTCGGTCTGCTCTTCGGTTTCTGAGAGATGGGAGCACTTTCTCTGGAACCGTGGGGGGGAGGGGGGGGTCATAGGAGGACGGGGGGGTGCCGCTCGAGCCGCCGCCAATTAAACTGCCACTCAGGCCCGGCAGTCAGGTGACTGCGGCTTCGGGTTCAGATGGGGAGCGGATACGGGTTCACAGCGACTGAACCGGCGGCAAAACGACCGCTCGGGATAAACGGACGCGGCTCCCCGCCAAACGAGCGCGTCTTCGCTGATGAAAGACGGATTCTGCGTTACCTTTGCGGCGGAGCGCTCCGAAACGAGCCGGGGCGGCAGGGGGGCCCACGCCGACAGCTGCCGAGACCCGGAGCTCATGATCACGACGACACTGCCATCTCCTGGCTGGAGACTGGCCTGACACCTGCTGGCGGCAGCAGCAGCGACCGGCTAACGTTGGAAGGCGGAAGCACGGGAAGTGAAGCAGATATGCGTGGATGCGTGTCTGACTGGTTCTATGTTCCTTTCTTGGTGAAAACTGTCACCTGAGCTCTACACGATAAAATGTCGAGAACATGTGGAGGGGAAAAATGATCCATGAGCACATTGCGGCGCAGCCGAACTGCGGGGTTTTGCTTGATCGCTCGTCAGCGACCCCGGGATGATCAATCTGACGAGGAGAAAAACAGCAGATTCTCACATTTGAGAGAACCGAGCGAGTTCATGTTTTGACTTTTCGGTTTGAGAAGCGATTTGAACCCACAAACTCCTCTGCTCTTAAATTGAAATCGAGAAACTCATGACATGAAAGGAAGCAAATGTATACGTGTATATATATATACATATATATATATATATTTAAGGCCAATTTATTTCCAAAAAGCTACTGAAACAGAAATTATCATTAACTGACCTCCAGTATATTCTGTACAAGCCTCGTAGATCGTCTGCACGTTAAACCGAGAGGGTGCAACTTAGCCAAATCCGGATAACAGAGAGCAAAGCGGAGTGCTTGTGGTGACTGGACATCTGATAAAGGAAGAAAAAACAAAACAAAACAAATAGCATGGAAACAAAATGGTCTCTACTGGAAGTCTATTCTCACTCCGTCGGAGAAGGACTGTTCCATTTTCACGTCGTGAGTGAGAGAATGTTCCCACAGGGACTTTTTATGGAGGAAGGCTAAGCCGCACTCCTCGCACACGTAGCTCTTTGGCTTCCCGGCGTGAGTCCGCCTGTGCTTCTTCATGTGATACGACAACCGGAAGCCCTTGTCGCATATGTCGCACTTGAACGGCTTCTCGCCCGTGTGGATGCGCATGTGGGACTTGAGGTAGCCCGACTGGATGAAGGCCTTGCCGCACACCTCGCACTTGTAAGGCCGCTCCCCCGTGTGGTACCGGTTGTGGAGCCTCAGCTCGTTGGCGGTCAGGAAGGTCTTGCCGCACACGGTGCACTGGTGAGGCCTCTCGCCGGTGTGGATGAGCTCGTGCCTCTTCAGGGACGTCTCCTTCATGAACTGCTTGCCGCAGGTGTTGCAGGGGTACCGGAGGCCGATGTGGACCTGCTCGACGTGGTTGGTCAGCTGCAGCTTCGTGCGGTAGGCCATGTCGCACTGCGTGCAGGCCCAGGGCCGCTCCTCCGAGTGGGTTCCCATGTGCACGGTGAGCTCGGAGGCCGAGCGGTAGCACTTCCCGCACTGCCAGCAAAGGAAGGGCTTCTCCCCGGTGTGCTTCCGCTGGTGCACCGTCAGGCAGTTGGAGGAGCGGAACTTCTCCGGACACATGTCGCAGACGTACGGGAACTCCCCCTTGTGGATCCTCTGGTGGATGGCGAGGTAGGACAGCTGGATGAAGGTCTTGTCGCACTGGGAGCAAGGGTAGGGCCCGGTGAAGCTGTGCTGCTTCTCGTAGTGTTCCCTCAAGCGCCTCAGCAGGGTGAAGGTGTTGTCGCACATCGTGCACTGCATGGGCCGGTGCATCAGCTTGTGCCGCTCAAACGCCGCCTCGCTCGCCAGTATCTTCCCGCACTCCTTGCAGTAAAGCGGGTCGTGGATCCGCTGGTGCACTTTGAGCAGCGTCATGCTCTTGAACTCCTTGCCGCAGTCGTCGCACTTCATGATCTCCCGCACCTCCACCTTGCAGACGTTCTCCTGGTGCTCCTTCAGGGCCGACAGGAACTCAAAGTGCTTGCCGCAATTCGAGCACCACACGGGTATCTGGAGGGGGCCGCCGTGCGGGGGGTCGGCGCTCGGCAGGTCGCCCTGGCTGGAGCCCGCCCTCAGCTCCCTCTTCCACGAGAACCGACCGATTTTCTTGTGGCAGATGGCGTAAATCTGATGCCTTTTGAGTCCGTGCATGTGCTTGAACCGCTTCTTGCAGTGAACGCAGTGGTACGGCCGGTCGTCCGTGTGACACTGCACGTGCCTGTTCAGTGTTTTGACGCTGTCAAACGACCGGGCGCAGACGGGGCAGGTTTTCGACGCCTTCCTGACAGCTTTCTGCAGAGGCGCCGACGGCGGATCGCCGCAGGAGTCCGCGGCTGCGTCGGGATCGTTTTCCTTTTTGTCGAGGCAGCCGGTTTCGCCGCAGGTCTGGGTGTCCGCCTCGGCCAGGATCTGCTCCACCGACTTGCTCTCCTCCTCGCGGATGCCCTCGTGACCGTGGATGATCTGGTGCTTCTTCAGGGTGTCCTTGTACTTGAAGCCCTTCTCGCAAGTGACGCAGATGAAGGGCCGCTCCTCCGTGTGAGACCGTAAGTGCTTGGCGATGTCCGCCGTGCAGGGCAAGGTCCTGCTGCAGATGGGGCACATTCGGCCCTCCGTCAGTACCTCGGAGGGCGGCGGCGGCTGAGGATGCAAAGGCTGCGTCTCTCTCCTCTTGGCAGCCATGATGGACTTTTTCAGCTCTCTGCTCTTGCATATCTCCTTCTGGTGTCGCTTCAGAACGTAGGGGTTCTTGAACTTCTTCTCGCAGAACGGGCACTTATAAGGCCGTTCCTCTGAGTGAGACTTCATGTGCCGCTCCATGTCCACCTGGCGGGCAAAGTACTTCCCGCACAGCATGCAGTTTTTGTTCTCCGCCATCTCGGAGGTGCCCGGATCTGCCGGGTCCTCGATACCGGCGGTGTTGGTCATCTCCTTCTCGTGAACCCGCATGTTGTGTCGGTTCATGTCGTACTGGTCCCTGAAGCGCTTGTCACAGTTGGCGCACTTGTACCTGAGATCCCGATGTTCGGAATGAATTTCCTGGTGCCGTCTCATGGCCGCGGCACGCAGGAAAGTCTTATTGCACACAGGACACGTCTTGTTATTGGGGTATTTTTTTCTTTGTCTCTTAGCTGCTGACGCAGAGTCCTTCTTTTCCTTTAAAGCTTTTCTTTTCAGCTGCAGCCGCTTGCTTTGCTTCAGCGGCTGAAAAGCGGCGGGCTTCAGGTTCTCCTCGTTGGAGGGGTCCACGGGGTCCGCGGGATCCGCGGCGGCCGCCTCCTCCTCCTCTTCCTCCTCCTCCTCCTCCTCCTCGTCCCCCTCGTTGACGGACTCCTCCTGATCGCCCGGCTCGATCAAGTCCGGCGGCTGCTCGATCTGTATGTAGTCCAGCAGCGTCACGGTTTCGCCCTCCACCTGGACGGTCATGCAGCCGGGAATCTGCTCCGACGGGGGCTGCAGCTGGATCTGGTCGGCGTCGATCACAACCTTCTCCAGCTGGGGCAGGGAGAGCGAGGAGAGGATGCAGTTCCCGAAGGAGGACGGGATGGTTTGAGTTTCGTCTGCGGGGAGAAGACGATTCCCGTCAGCCTCGTCCTGAGAGCACCCCCACCAACAAACAGTAAAACTGAAGATGTTTTTCCACAAATGAACAACCACGATTCGACACATCTACAGAGTTGACTGCTGTTATAGCAACCTGTAAAACTATGGAAGTCATCATGACTTCCAGTATTTTAAGGTGAATGTGAACTAATTTACGAGGTACTACGGCCTTTGGGGATATGCCAAGAAGTTAATACGGTTATCATCGCGTTATATTACATAATGTCTGTGTGAATGATGACCACAGATACTAAAATCTAACATGCTTTCCACATTTGGACAACAATTTTAAGGGGAGGACATAAAAGATGCTGCAAATAAACCTGCATAACTGTACGCACGAATTCCCTCAATAAAACTGCCCTTGTAAAAATGATTAAAGCGTTGAATATGGACTTCAATATGTCAGCAATAACACAGAAACACACACTATTTCCAAGAGTGTTTAGCCTCATTACACACTCATAGGCTTCGCAGCTTCTCAAATCATTGCTGATCACATTTCAACTTCTGAGTCATATTGCCCATCCCCTGAAATAAAAAGGTCAGTTTTTTCGAAATACCCCTTTTTTTTTAAGGTTAACAAATGAAAATGAGAACTAAATGAGCCATGCGAGAATTAAATTGGGCTGAGCATAACATTCCAGCCTGGATTATTGAAGCCACATTTCAAGAGGAGGGCCCAGGTTTAGATCATATTTTCGGATATGAGACTTACACGGAACGCAAGGAGAAATGGTTCTTTTTTATTCGCGCCTGTGGGGATGCGCCATCATGCGCGGGCGTGCTCTTAACGTCTTTTCGGAAGTTTCATCTGCGGGCTGCCGGGAATTTACATTTACCTCTGTGTTGAATTTAGCCGCTTCTTTTAATCTCCGGTAATCCTGGCCGCAAAAATCCAGTTATCTAATCATGACGATCGGGGGCTTTTTCAGCAGAATGCGAGAGACCCGGGATGTGATGCTTGCGTGCACAAAACATGGCTGAACGGAGCATATTTTAAAAAAAAAACACCAACGTCCACGCGGATGCCTCCGTTCACCGTCGTGCAAGCGTGGCCGACAGCCACCGAGGAGCCTCACCGGTTAAATCGAAATGCCCGAGTGTGGTGTGGTACAGGAGCACGGTTTTCAGGTGATGCGGGTCAGGGACGGAGTGCACACACTCCTCCAGGACAGAGGGGACAGCGCTGAGCATGGAAGCGGTCTGAAGCAGAGAGAGAGAAAAAAAACATCGTAAAACATCGTACGGGGAGCGCTGGACTGACCAGCTTTAATTTAGCAAACACAGGTCCATTGATATTCCCCTGGATTGGACTGAAACTAGCCGGTGGCTCAAAAAGTTGGTTCCACTCTGGGTCCTGTACCTGCTGGATGTCTGGTACTGGCAGGAGCTTCTCCAGTCTGGACAGGAAATCCAGCATTAGCACCTGAAGGGCGCTGTCGTAATCAGGCCCGAAATCGGTGGGGAAAACGTCCTGCAACAAATAATACAAACGCAACAGAAATCACCACAAAGACGGCTTTGAACCATGCAGTTGTTTAAATAAATAAATAATTTAAAAAAAAGCACAAACCTGGAAAAACTTCTCCCTTTCTTCGGCGTCCTTCAACAGCAATTCAACCTGATCCACAAAGTTTGATTCTGGAAACTCCACTTCTGCGAAACACGGCTGGAGCAAAGGAGAAAAAACAAAACATGCACAGCTGTGATACAATAATTTGATGGATGAAGCGACCGCGAGGGGTGTGAGGAGCTAACCTGTGCTGCCCAGGTGGATATGAGGGCCTTGATTCGTTTCAGGTGCATCTCGATGGTTTCCCTCTCCGATGCCTGATCGGCCCGACACAGTTCCAGAACCACCTGCAGTCAGAATGAAATGATTACGGCCCAGGATAAGCGGCGGTGCAACACCTGGGGAGGTCGTTCATTCACGAGAAACGCACAAGATCCAGCCTGGGAAATGTAACTCTGTTCAGGTAAGATAAGGAGCACCAGCTGCACTTTTTCTTCGCCAACCCGAGTACTGCACAATACCTCTGACCTGACTGCGGCACTAGAGGGGAAAGTCAGAGACTCCGGTTGTGATCTTTGGGCCCATAGCGGGCCGGCGCTCCTGCCATGCCTTACCCGCGCTCTGAGACCCAGGAGGAGCTGGGCTTTCTGGTCTGGATTTAGCAGCTCCGGCACGATCTCTGTGACCGTGCTGATGAACTCCTCCACCGTCCCGTAGTCCTGCACGTCGCCCCTCTGAACCACGTGCCACATGGCCGCCGACACCAGGCGCAGCGGCGGTATGAAGAGGCGAAGGGACGGCAGCAGAAGAGGAGAGCCTGGATGTTTGTTAAATACATTTTCATACTGTCATTTTTTAACATTGGCAATATATATATATATATATATATGTGGTCATTTTTACATCTTGTGATATGACTAATATTCATATATATAGGACGATGCTCAATATGCACCCATCAGCCACAACATCGAGACCCCCTGCATGTTTACCATAAAACATTAATGCAACAGCCCTGCGATAAATTCTCCCTTCAGGAAGAATTGTATGTTGCATTTTTTTTTTAAAATTAAATCTGTATCAGAGAAAGGCTTTCTATTCTATTTCTATTCTAGCTATCTCTCATATTTTGGTCATATTAAGGCCGACTCTCGGGTTTAACATCATACCAAATTTACATTCCCAAGTACAACCATTAAAACATGTCAACACCCGTCTCATGCAGATTTGATTTTAAAAAAAAAACCCCAAGATTTTGCGTTATATTCATGCAGTGGCCACAAGCATTAAGTGGTCATTCCACTAGCGCGCCAAAATATTAGGAACACCTCTCAGTTATAACCCAGCACAGTTCCAACAGTAATCAACATAAAACTGGCGGGCCGTTGCATTATATTCCAAGTGAACCGCGCGGTGGTCATAATGTTTTGGCTGATGTTGCCCGGCAGTCGGCGACGAGGCGCCGACTCAGCCGGGCTGCGTTCACGGACCGGCAAAACGTGTCGTAATCACGACCCACCAAACACGAGCGTCACCCCCGAGACAAGAAAACAAAAAAAGTGATAGCATTGCTGCTAAAGCCGTGACTTTTCCGGAGGCACTCGAGCTGTGTGAAACGGTGACTATAACACACTTTCCAAGTGTTAAAAAATAATAAAATGCGCCGCTCGGGCGCTTGGCAAGACTTTCGCGTGTTGCCGTGTGTTGTGTTTTTAGCCCGACTAGCTAAGAGCCGCGCTGGGTGAAGCCCGCGAAGGCTCCGTCTTGTCACGTCGCGGCGGTTCTTGTCTCCACCCGGCGGGTCGGCGGCCGGCCAAGTCTGTCCCCGGCAGTTCATGAGTCCCGCCGCGTCCTGCGCTCGACCGGCGCTCGGCGGCTGCTAACCACCGCACGCATCGGCGCCCTGGCGCAGCGGGCGCTGCTACAAAGCCACCGCCATCTCGGTGCGGGGTACGCCATGTTCAAAATCGGGCGCACACAATCTCAAACAAAGGCGGATAACTCGCGCGGGGCGCCCGATTCCGCGGCCCTCCTCGGCTCACCGTTCCCGGGGCGACGCGGGTCCTCCATTTTGTGGCGGAAAGTCTCGAAATTGGCCGCCGAGACGAACTCGGGGTCGTTGTGAGTCGACGTCCGCCCGACCCTGCGGTGCGAGTTGGCGGGCAGGAAGGGCGGCTCGATATCGCCGCTCGGAGTGCGCAGGCGTAGCGGGCGGAGGCGGCTGCGGGATGTTCCGCCGGGTCTCAGCCGCAGTCGCTCTCCATGGCGGGCTCGTATCCGCACACGCGGCCCGGGAGGACACCTGTTGGCTCCGCTCCTGGGGGGGACCGCAAACCTCCGGCAGGACACTTATCTGCTGCGGGAATATGCTTTTTCTTCTTCGTCTTGCGAATATCTGGTTTTGCGCCGAGTCGCTTTGAGACTTGGCACCACCCAGAGGCCAAACGGGGCAGCTACCATAAACGTTTAATATTGGCCACAAATTACTCAGGATTTTACTGAGGAGGAAAACAGTAATAATTCTGAGAAGTCAGAATTCTGAATTTTATCCCAGAATGTTTTTTTGGAAACCAAAATAAAAATTCAGGAGGATTTTTTTTTCTATTTCTGAAAATAGAATTCTGAATTTTATCTCAAAATTCTGACTTTTTTCCCCCGATACCTTAAGAAAAAAAAATCCTCCTGATTATTTTTTTCTGTTCTGAAAAAAAGTCAGAATTCTGACTTTCTTTGGAAACCAAAAAATTCGTGAAGGGTTTTTTTTTTCATTTCTGAAAAAAAAGTCAGAATTTTCACCTTAATCTCAGAATTCTGACTTTTTTTCCGGGAGGATTTTTTTTCATCCCCTCCCAATTTTTTTTTTGTTTTTTTTGGTTTCCGAAAAAGGTTAGAATTCTATTTTCAAAAATGGAAAAAAAATTCCTCCTAAATATTT
Source organism: Dactylopterus volitans (assembly GCA_901007715.1). Taxonomy (NCBI): domain Eukaryota; kingdom Metazoa; phylum Chordata; class Actinopteri; order Syngnathiformes; family Dactylopteridae; genus Dactylopterus; species Dactylopterus volitans. The sequence goes on from CAAKHG010021410.1 coordinate 8,779, forward strand.
TTTTTTGGTTTCCAAAAAGAAGTCAGAATTGTGAGATTAAAGTCAGAATCCTGACTTTTTTCTCAGAATTATTTTTTTTCTTCAGTTGCTTTAATTCTCTTCTGTAGGATTTAACCCTAGAACGCGAACGTTAAAATTAGCAACACCATCACTACCATCAGGTGTATTTTACCCGATTTATAGTACACTGGATAAAATATAGTTTTTCATAAATTTATGTAAAAGTACAACACTGTATGCCAAATTGTAGTACTCCTCTTTAATTTCCCGATATACAATATCACATTAAAAAAAAAAAGTACCATTGGGGACCCTATAAAAAGGCAGCAAAATTATTGAAAAATCAGGTAATCCTTGACGAGAAGTTTCCAAACAACAAATAATGGAGTTGGGAACTTGTTCTTGAAAATCACATGACAGGAATCGTGCGGGTTAAGAACGTTTAATTTAATTTTTTTGCTAAAGTTTACACCAGTAAGTGCACATTGTCAACTTTCATCCTGATGCATTTCTGACGCGTGTCTGCAAGACTCGTCCGTTTGCACTAAATACGCAAATGATGCAACAGCTATCTCCCTCACGTGGATCCATCAGCTAATCCTTATGATTGTGTCCTTTACTTTTTCCCCCTTTTCATCTTTTATTCCACAAAATACAAAAAGAGGGGAAATGCCTTTCGCGTTTATTCTGTAGCTGAAGCTAAAGATGTTGTTTTTGTTTGTAACCGATGTTCCAAAATCCAGCAGTCACTCTGCTGAACTCCTCCACTACCTCATAAACACTTCCACCTCCTCATATATGCACCTTATAATAATCCATTGCACTGTTAGCCAGCACTGCACGGCTGCGCTTGCACTATTTGCACTCACTCCCACTCAGTGCTCTACTGTAAACAGCCCTCCGGGTTTATTGCTTCTCTTCATTTACTCTTTACTGTATTTAACTGTGTATTAGTGGTATCGTTTGTTGTATTTTATCGGTGCTACTGGTGTGTTGTTGTTGTTACTTGCCGTCCCTGTTGTGTTGTACGAGAGCAGACGGCAACCCAGGCAAATTCCTTGTTTGCTTCCTACAGACTTGGCCAATAAAACTGATTCTGACTAACAGGGGCTCTTCAAGAGAAGCCAGACTGAACATACATGAGGAACAATCACGGGCGCAGACCATCGGTGGTCAGAGCATCGGCGTGCTGGTTTACGACAATCAACGCAAAAAAAAGCAGATATTCTGTTATCACGGTGCTAAAGAAGAACATTCTAAATAGCTCAACCGTTTTTGTAAATAAATCACTGTTCCCAAACTTGCACGATGGTTCAGCTTTTTTATTTGTCTCCTTTTTTCTTCTTTTAATGTATTCTAGACTTTTTTTTATTTTTTTTTAAATCGTCTCGCACCGCATTTCTTCATTTTAATCATATATTGATTTATTGCCACTCTGTGTCTCCTATTATCTTATTACTCCGTAAAGCACTTTGAATCACATCGTGTATGAGACTTGTTATACCAATAAAGTCGCCTCGCCTTCTCGGCCCGGCGTTTCCCTGTGGAGACAGAAGAAAAAAATAAAAAAATAAAAATAGAATCCCCAGACGATGAATCTCAGCCCGACTTTTTAATGACCTTGTATCTCTTCATCAGCGCAGCTGCAGACAGTCCACTTACTTTGCGAAGGAGCCGTTCATGACTTTAATAGTTGCGCTCGGAGTAAAGGGAACCATAAACAACAGGGGTGTTGGGCTCCGGCCAGAGCCGCCTCGGTCTGTTCGCAGGATGCTGCAGTGTCCTTGTAAAAAAACAGCAACGTTACCCGACTAAGACGGCTCTGCTTTGCTGTTCCTGAGCGAATCTTTCGCGTCGTTAGCTACAAATCATCTTGTTTTTTAAAATGGAACGTCTCTAATCTCGTTTTACACGCCGATTCAAACTTATTAGCAATGTTAAAACGTCAATCTTCATAACTAAAGGACCCAAGGACATACTGATATCTTGTAGGGCAAAATTGCCATTAGTTAATTAAGAAAAAAAAACAACTCATCAATTTGTTGTTCTTCCACTTGACTGATGTGAAGGATTAATTGCTCATCATTTGCTATATTATGACTGTACTCTCCCTTTTAATTCAGAAACTAGCCTCCAACAGCAAATACTGTGATCATAAAGTCTGCCTTTGTGTTTTACTGTTTTTTTTTTCTTATTGTTGTCTGCAAATGCCCGAAAACCAACAGTTCCTGTATGTGCCAGGGAGCTCAGTTATTGTCCAGAAACTGTTTGAAACACTCGATGATGCACCACTGCGATGAATTTTGACGATTCCTGAACAAATGCAGATCCCGTCGCCTGGCGTGCGCAGGGCGTCGCTCTGCCTGTGCATGCGTGCGTCCCCGCGCGGTGCGCCTCCTTTGGCGGGCAGCGAGCATTAAAACCACGCCGGGAAAAAAAAATTAAAAAATTGCGGATTAAACTGTGGTCATTTATTAGCCGTCCACAAAAACATGTCATGGAAACAGTAGCACGAGTGTAACATTCCTCTTTGCTGTTATACTCAACTACAAACCCTGCTTCTCACACCATGTATAATTTATACTTTTATATATATATGTATATATATATATTTTGTACAATATACATATTCTCATCAAACGAAAAAAGAAGCAAAGCAAAGGCCCCTCACCCTACCCCCCCGCCCCCCTCCCGCATCACCCACCCTCCCTCTCCGTCGTCCTCTGTGGTTGTGAGAATCCCATGCATGTTTTTCGACTGCATCTACAGGAGACATGTTGTTTATTACCGGGAACAAATACGCAGGCAAATCGTCGCTGGGACAAATCAAGGGGGGAGCGTCTGGTTTCGACTAAAGCTGGTGTACAGAGCACATTCTCGACGACATTTAAACAAGAAGAGCCATGCAGACCCACGGCGACGCTATACGGCTTTGGAGTTTAAAACGAAAAACAACAACAACAACAAAAAATACAAAAAAAAAACAACAAAAAAACAGAAACCCAAATGAATAAAAACGCACCAGTGCAGGGGCAAGCTAAAGTTAGCCGTTATGCTAACGGCGCGGTCGGATACAGAGCTGAGCTTTGGGCTTCTTCTCATGTCAGTCACGCTCGAGCGCCTGATGCTCGCGTCAACGGCGCTTTCCCACTGCACGGTACCGGCTCCACTCCGCTCTACTCGTGTTGTTAATTTTGTCCATATTGGCTCTATTTCTATTTTGTAACAATTTCTGATATTCTTTGTTATATTTTCGTACTTCCTTCCTCGTGTCTTTACTTAGACTGACCGGGATTAATGAAGTATTCCCGATTCGGATTCTGCTTTCGTGGGGGTTCGCTTTTCCGTTAAAAAGATGGTACCGCCTTCGCGCAACTGGTTGTCATTGGCGACGTGATGTCAGTGGCGACGTGATGTCATCTTCGACGCCACACAGACAGTGATATTGACTCTACAGTGTTCCGGATTCTCCATAAATTACATTTACATAAATTACATGCATATGTCGGAAAAAAAAACAAAAACAGGAAGTGAACCGATGATTATTCGCTCATCAGCAGTTTAATTTGCTGAGAGATGGAGGAGGGGGCGGGGCTAGATCAGCTTCTTCCCGCTCCTTTTCGGACATGTTGGGGTTTTTGTCTCAAATTTTTTTTTGACCATTTTGATCTGTGTTTTTCTTCTGCGTTGCTCTCAACACGCTTCCCGAAATAAACCTTCATTCATCCATGTGGCCGTATTTTTTTTTTTGCAACGGCGACGAGACAACAGGCATTTCAGGAGAGCGGCGACAGTTTGCTCGCTTCAAAATGGCGGTCTGTGCTGCTCACGGGCGATTCTCTCTGACCAATCAGTGGTCTGCAGGGTTTTGCCTTTTTTTTTAAACCACAGGAGAGCAGTTAATAATAATAATAATAAAAAAAGGTTCCTGGGACCTAAAGGAGAACCAAAAAAGGCGAGTAGAGCAGAGCCGGTTGCATGGAGTGGGAAAGCGCCGCAAAACTCAAACTAAAGCTTGAAGTTGAAACAATAAAGCTTCTGATCGTGTGTGTGTGACTGTGTGTGTGTGTGTGTGTGTGTGTGTGTGTGTGTGCGAGGCTACAGTAACACTGGCACGGAAAGTGCTTGACATCATTAGGGAAACCTCAGAGAACGGTTTT
>CAAKHG010021411.1:0-15769 GCA_901007715.1 Dactylopterus volitans
CACACACACACACGTCTCTGAGGTGCGGTGCAGCCATAGTCCGCTTCGGCGTCTGCCCTGGAGCACCCTGAAACGTCCTCATTGGCTGCACGCTCGCACACTTCAGCTTCGCATTCTTACAACAGCTGAGTGTCATCTTGTATGAGATCTGTGTGTGTGTGTCTGTGTGTGTGTGTCTTGCAACCGTCTGACCTCACACAGCCGGCTCCACAGCATGCCTCTGCCCAGGTTGTCCACCACCACGTCCAGCCACGCCCCAAAGCTGGAGGTCTGGCCCAGCCTGCGCGCCACCCAGCCGTCCACCCCTGCACACAGGGAACCCGGCCGTGAGGTCAGCTCACGGGGAGCGGCTCCACGCGTCGCTCTGGCTCAGGCTAACGCCACTAGCGCGCGGCACGTTACCGTCGAGCGCTACGGCGGTGGAGTAGAGGGGAACGAAGGCGGCCGGCGTCTCGTAGGCGGCTGCGGCAGCCAGCAGGAGGACGATCCGGACGTATCCTGAAACAGACAAGCAGGCGCCGCGAATGGTCCCACAAATGCAACAAACGTGGCTCTTTGTTCTACTTTCCAGCCGAGGTCACGTTCAAACTGCGGTGCAAAATCCCGCCAACAAGCAGCCAGCGTCCGCTCAAACCTCGGCTGAGGTCAGAGTCATGGTTATTCAGCAGATTCTCAGATTTCAAAATCGAGGAGAACACGGGAGGGTGGAACTTCTGCTCCATGGGGGGAGATGTGCTGAGGTGAGACGAGCTGGTGCCTGGCGAGGACGGGGCCGAGCCTGATGGTGTTACCGCCGGCTGAAGTGCGGGAGGAGCTGTCGATTTTGAACGCGAACGCGAAATGAGCAGGAAGGACCCGAAGTTTGACCTTACTGGGCTCCTGTAGGCAGCCTCCATGGAGGGTCACCTATGAGGAGCTCATGAAAACCCAAGTAAGATGTTGATAATATTTAGTCCAATTCATTAACACGACTGAAGGTGGCAAAAGTGCAGTCCAGCAGCGCCACACATGGCGGCCGTGGCAGGGTTGCCCAATCACACCGCACTGCTAATATCTAATTAGCGCCTGAGCTCACACCTGCAGCCGGAGCCCGCGTCAGGTTCGACCGTCAGACATGATGGCGTCGGGGTCCGGCTCGGTCCGGCTCTGACCGGCGGCGGGGTCCGGCTCTGACCGCCCCGTCGCCGCTCATCGCCCCGCCCCCTCTGGACGCGCTGAGACGTCAGCATGCGGAAGTCGATGCCCGTTTCGGGGACCGCGGGTTTTGTTGGAATTACTCTACCGGAGAGGCGCGAGGCCCCGCTCGGTCGGACCAGAAGCGGGCGAACAGCGTCCCTCACCGATGACGTTGGGCCAGTACAGCAGCACGCGCGGTCCCATGGGGCCCCTCAGTCGCCGCGGCTCGCGCGGAGCCTCCTTCCGGAACGAGATGACGCAACAACCAGTCCCGGCGAGCGCGCCGACGCTGCGCGACGCTCGCGCACCGACGCCGGTTAGCTAGGGCAGCTTTCACGTGAGACACCGCGGGCGCGCCCGAGGAAACGCCTCCACGTAACCGATGACGCAGAAAGATGGCGACGACCTCCTGGTTTGATTGGCGAACCAGGTGCGTTAGCGTGGCGACGAGCGCACGCGCCGTTGTCATGGAGCTTCGCGAATAACCGCGTCCCCAGTCGCTCCTGTGAATTTTATTTCATTGGTCCTCACTCACTGATCACGACATTGCAATCTGATATTTTCAATAAAGTTTTTTTTGAAGCGTCACTCCTTCAGCACCTGGACTTCCAGCACCAACATGCAAATGGCGTTAGAACTATATGTCCCGTTACCGGCCGCTGGCCCACTTATGTGCCGTTCATGTGAGGAGCCAGCCGCTCCAGCATGACGTCACAATGCGTGGGCGCCGGCGTCGCGGAACGGACGAGCCGCGGCGGCTTCACGCGAATCCTCAAAAAAAAAAAAAAAAGTCGCGCAAGTGCAAACGGCGGCGGCGGCGCGAGGCGGCGTCCGTTGGTCGTTACACGGGTGTCGCGTTACGGGCGGCGGGGACGCGGCTCGCGCGCGTGTCCGATGTGTTTACAAGCGCTCGCGGAGCTGATCAACTGACTCGTAGAAGACCGATCACGTGACAGATGGAGGCGTCGCCTCAGACGTTCAGCCGTTCACCACACACACACACACACGCACACACGAGCGCACACACACACATACGCAACACCAGCAGGAACCATCTCACAACAAACGGAAGGAGACCGACGCTCGTGAGGGACTGAGCCCGCGTCGTTTATCCCCCCCCCCCCCTGCGGAGGGACATGAGGGCAGCATGGGGGCCAAAGAGTCGAGGATCGGGTTCCTGTCGTACGACGAGGCGGTCAAGAGAGGTAAGCCGAAGCAGCGGCGGGCGAGCGGCAGCACCTCCGCGCAGCTAGCTAGGCTAACCGTCTGGGTCCGGCGCTGAGTCCCTGCATTAAAACGCACACTCGCGTGTTGGTGTACAGATACGTCAAAAAAAAAAAAAAAACAGCTTCGCGGCGTTGGTAACCGGACGCGGAGAGCCGCCGTCAACCGTCGCGGAGCTCCGCCGTCGCCCCGCGCTGGCTGTGCTGCATCCAGATAATTCCAGAGGACGCAGACATTTTACTGACTGGTGTTTTTTATTTTTTTTTTATTTTGTCAGCACATGAAATGACAGGCTGCTTTTTGGGGTCGCACTGGGAAGCGAGTGTGTGTGTGTGTGGACATGGTTGACGGCGGAGGAGGGCGGGCTGGCTTCCCTCCATTAACTAAACCAGCTGTGCAGGCATCCCTGGATGTGTGCCGACATGACAGTCCGCTACTTAGCTGCTAGCGGCTCCGCTAGCGGCTCCACTAGCCGCCGTCCGCGAACGCCTGAGCCCCGCTAGCTTACTCGTCCAGTAGCCAGCTAGCTGCCGCCGCCGCCGCGCTACAGCTAAGCTCTGACGACTGTTCATTTTCGCCTTCGCCTGGCTCATTTCAGCCGCGTAGCTAATGCTAATGAACGGTGTTTGGCGTCGCGGTAGCTGTCAGCTCGCTCCTGCGATCTGAACCCACTCGAGCTAGCCGCGGAACTTCGCCGCTCCCGGATCGAGTTCTCCCTAAATTCGCCCCGCAGTTGGAGCTGCTTCCCCTGGCGCAGGCGAGCGGCGGCGTCAGGCGGCTCGTTCCGGCTCGTACGCAGCACGCACGAATCTTACGAGAAAAAAACAACAACAACCAGGTAGCCGTCAGCTCGGGTCGTGAGCGAGTTCAGGTGAAGCAAGCGGGGGTTACGAAAGCTGCGGGCCGGGTCAGGTCATTCACGGCCGCGCATGAGGACTAGGCATCGATCACGGAGCACCAGGGAGGTCTTATCAAGGGTGATCAGTCATGGCATACTTGTACTTTACTCTCTGGGTTAGCCGCAGCTGAACTCTGTCAGTTTGGAATCCACGCTGGTACGCGTTCATATCTCCACCCGAGACCTGCGTGGACGTTACACCTGCCTTTTGCAGTTGTTGGTTACACTTGTTTACTGTTCACTTCACACCGGACAAAGCTGGACTGACACCTCCACATCATCTGCCTGTGTGGTGGCGCAGACATTCCTCAAGCTGATTGCGCTGATGATCACATGTGACCACACACACACACTCACACACAGGCAGCGGAATTATCCAGCCATGTATCCTTATCTGTACAGTCACATGGCGGAACTCTTAATTCCCACGGCGGGCCTGACAGCAGCAATTACGGCGTCAGTTTTCATGAAAGCTCACTCTGGTGGGACACCGTGAAGATAATGGTCAGGAAGCATCCTGTCGGGGAGCTCAGGGTTGATGCATTTAGCCGCGAGCGCAGGGTCGCTCATGCTCTGCTTAGGTCTAAGTGTGCAGGGTTTTTAGCTAGCATGTGCTTTGACACACACACACACACACTAGCGTTTGATTGACATCGATGTTCATGTCCAGCGCACAGAATACCCACAAATGTAAGTGTTGTCAGTTCAGCAGCACACTATGAAAGAACACAAGATCGGCTTCGCTGACGTACTTAAGTTTGCCTTTGATCTGAACTCAAGTATTCAAATGCAAAACCTCGCTCGCCAAATGCTGCTTTGAACGCTGCACTGAACTTTGCACCTCATCCTAACGTCGCGCAACGGCCGGCTCGGTAAAAGTTAACAAGCGCGCTGAGGTGCGCGGCAAGCGGCGGTCAGCGGTGCCCGCGAGCAGCAGCCCGCTCTCCTCGCGGCGCGACGTCCGCACGCCTCGGATGGATTCGGTTACGCGTCGCTCCAGATTTTATCTGCCACTTAAGTGGTTGGAGCGCAGCTCCCCATGTAGTTCAGCAATGAAACCAAAAATACAAGTAAAAGCCCCCCACTGCCCACGCCCCTCACCCCCATCCATCTGACGACTCAAGTGCACACATGACCGAGTCGGCAAGACCGAAGCAGTGGGAGCCCCGCCTCCACCTCCCGCCCGCTGCACTGTCTGAAGAGGTTGTGACCTGGATTGAACTCTCATCCAAAACACAAACATAAGCATCGACGACTTGATTTGAGCCAGTACTCCGACCGCCGCACATGTTACGCACAGTGAAACTGATCAGTGTCTACTATTACGTAATTGTAATGCAGATAGATAAACACAAATTCATGGCGGTCGGCTGTGTAGCATCCAAGATGCCAAAGTTTATCTGTTACATTTGTAAAAATATTGGTTATTAGTTAAAGCGACGAATGTTTCTGGTGCTGACTAAAAGGGGAGCAACGTTACAATCGTCTTGTTATCTACATAGGCAGACAGGGTCTGTCATCTCTGACTGGTCTGCTAAAATGGAGAAGAGAAAGTTAACCAATCAGCCACAACAGTAAGGGAGACCCATTGTGCTCATTTCCATCTGTCTGTTTTGAATCTGGAAAGTAACCCTATAATGATGATCTGCAGTTGTTTCCCCTTTTAATGGCACCTCATGTAGCCCTTGGTTTCACCCTGTCTGGCACGAGCTGCTCTGGCCCCGGGGTCCGTCAGCCCCCCCACTCCCCACAAGGCCGCTTTCTTCTGATTGGCCAACTTGAGCAAGCCTGCCGAGGAGCCCCCTGCAAATTCTGCGGAATAAGAGCCTTGTAAACAAAGAGGCGACCTGAAGGGACCGAGTCTCCCTGCAGCACATCGCCCTGTCATGTCCAAATACTGAGTCAGTGTCTGACTTTGCCAGAGGTGAAGACTCATCTCAGTGGTGAGTCCCCAGCCAGGTTTGCGGAGCCTCTGCTCCGCACCCGGCTGCGCTGACATTAGCTGTTTCAGAACACCTGACTCTGCCCACTGAAACACATGTGGAAATGTGTCCCGCTGGGCTGCTGCTGAACACCGGCGTTGGAAGTCCATCTCCACTTTTTAGTTTTTTCTTACTTCCGAGCTTCATTCTGCATAGTGATGTAAAGGGGAACATTTCTCTGGTCCACTAAATCTGAGCTGACCTACATGCTTCACGCGTGACATCACGCTCAGTCTGAGTCAATCATGGTGCAGCTCACCACCGCGTTACCTGCCCGCTTTAAGTTTTTTTTTCAGCAGTGAGGGAACTCGTAATGACACTGGCATTACAGATTATGATAGTTCTCAGCTTAATGTTTCACCGCATCGGGTACGTCAGATCTGATTCTGCTCGTCTGCCGTCAGGGGCACTGACCCCCAGTTTGTTGCCTGATCATAGCGTCATTGTTGATATTCATTAAAGTATCGATTACACAGCTTCTCTGGGAAGAGAACACGCATATCGACTCGTGTCCAGACCAAGAATTGTGAGCTTTGGCGTGGTCTGGAGGAGGCGAGACAAAAGACGAACTGAAAAAAAAAGATGTCATTTTGAAGACGGTGGATTTAAACAAAGGTCAAGTGTCTCCAGGGGCCGACCGTAACTGAATATGCTGCGAGTCTTCAAGATTGATATTGAGCTCCTTTGTTAATAAACTCAACACACAAGATTTCAAACAGTGTGACCTTTTAATGGCATGAATAGCTCTCAACATAAGTCAGCACAATTAGGTTTTTTTGGTGTTTTTTTTTTTGTGGAGGTCAGCAGTGGTTTGATTCCAGGCTGTGTTGAAATGGTGCTCATCTCACAGCAACCAATGAGAGGCAACACCAAACGCTCTTTGAATACCTCTAAAGCTGGGTACGCGTTACAAGATTTTTAAAATCTTGACCGATTTTTTTTTTTTTTTGAATGTGAGAGACCACACACACGAGGAGAAATTCACCGTTTTGCTCTTGTAGTGTGTGGTGTGCAGATCGGGGGCGAGACGCAAGCTCACCACCTGCTCTCAGGTTCGTGATTCTCAAAACTCGGTATCTCGCGTGAAATCTCGCGCGGTCAAACGTGACTTCAGTGTAAACCAACACGGCATGAAGAAATGATGATTGTGCTTTTTTGGATTCCTTTTAACTGAAAATTCATGTAAAAAAAACGATGGAAACGGTCACGGAGACGGCGTGAACACGGGCTGCACGTCTACGTTACAACCCGACTCGTCTCTTCGTCCGTTCTCTTGTGTTAAGTTTTGCGTGACACGTTGTACAAACACTCGCGTTGTTACATCAAATAATTTCCGTGCTCCATCGGATTTCGCCGCTTCGGCATTACCGCGGCCGTTTGTTTTGCTTCCGCCTTCAGTAATCGTACCTCATTTTCATTGGCTAGCATTCCGTTCCCACGACAATCCATGCAGGACAGGCTCGGTTTCCCTCGGTGTGCCCCACACACGACAGGATAGGAATTACGATCAAAAATAATGAACATGTTTAATGCTTACGATTTCGGGAGTTTAAAATCACTCGCAACACGCCACACACCTCAGGAGAATCTGCTCCAACATTATTAGGAGCCTTGCGATAATCGGGCCTTTGCTGACTTTGATCGGGAGGGGGGAATCGGAGCCAAAATCGGCCCGGGTATCGTGTAACGTGCACCCCTTTAGGCAGAAAAGCATCAGACATTTGCCATTATCAGCACTGACTGACACACACTGAGCTTACTTCATAACACTACTGACATTTAAAATTCATTAAATCTGCACACATGACTTAAAATATTCATCCCCCGCCACACGCGCGCACGCACACACACCTTGCAAGGAAGCATTCCTTGCTTAAATCATACTTTTTATTAAAGAAAGGGAAGCCAGTCGTAGCCAGAGAGCTTGCAGCAGGACAACTGGCTGTAAAGAAACTGTCTGAGGGTCACGCGTAAGTTTAGTTGGAAGCAGACGGATCGTTTGCTTCCTCGAGGAATCGCCATCCTGAGGGATTCTCCGACCAGTGCGATGCACCGAGAGGACTCAAGGATGGAGGACGAGCTTAGAACGAGGAAACGCGGGTGTCTCCTTTTTGTGGAAGTCTCTTATCGAGTGGCATGATGTATATGAGTGCCGCCCGTGATTAAGTGACATCGCTTATGACTGCTGCGATTGGAACAAAGCAGCTCTCATCTGTCCTCAAATCTCTCCCTCCCATCGTTCTCTCGCATCTTTACTGGGAGGAGCAAGGAAGTGAGGAGACATGCTGGCATGGAAAAGCAACCTGTTTGTCCTATTTGCTCTCATATTCCCGTAGTTTCGCTCTGACTACTGACACGCCTCCTAATAGTCACCCGAGAGCCGCATAGCCAAGCATTTCTAGGCGACATCTGTGGACTCAATAAAAGAGGTTTAAAGTCTCCCAGCTTGTATAAGAATGTTCACATATAACTTCAAACGTTGTAGCTGAAAATCAACCTTTATAAATGCGTGAATTAAATCTGTTGGAGAAATTCAAGTTTGTGCATGCGTAGACATTATTTGTGTTTATAGAGAAAAACAGGAACAGTTTAAAAAAAAAAAACTGGTGCAGTTTCGCACAGACGGAGGGAAAAGTGCATCTGTCGCGTGAGACACTGAAATTATGCCCACGATCTGTGACCGTCTCAAAGCTAGAATCTGATTGGACAATGGGAATCCAATCCCAAAGCAGATTCAAACCGACCGGTCGGAGGACGGATGGCTGCGTTGTCTTCACCTCCACTGAAATTCTCGAAAGGAACTGACTTAGACTTAGAAAAACTTAAATGTACTTCAGGAGGCAATTTGATTTGAAACATAAACACATAAAAAAAAAAAACAATCAAGAGCCTCTTCCTCAGCATAATGTCATCACAGTTCAGCAAATTGAAAAAAATTAAAAAATAATCAATTGCCTAATTGTATACCAGGAAGTCCAGTGAATGTGAAATTACATTGCACATCCACATGTATCCTTGTTAACTGCGCAGTTATGAGACGTGAGGCAGACCGTCCCCCTGCGACTGCTCTTATGCCACTTTATTAACCCCTGATAATGTTTCAGGCGAGGGAGTCGCCATTTAGGTTTTAACTGTATGCTGAGTTAATGAAAAATAATGCCTGTTTGGAAATTCACTGCATCGCCTTCAGCGATTTGCGAACCGTAGATCCAGACATGTGCTGTGTAGCATGGCTGCTCGTGTGCTGTTCGAAAGTATGACCAAACCCCAGAGTTCAGAGCGATGGCCTGCGACCATCTGCCAGTGCTGACAATAGCCGCGACGTTTTAAGATCGGATCTTGATATGGGCTTAATAGTACACATGGTCATGTTGCTTAAATGATCCGGTGCCTCCCAGATTGAGTATAATTGTTCTTATTGTTCACTTTTGTACAGTCACGACTTTCCTGCACTTTATAAATAAAGTTCAAATTTTGACAGCATTTTGTTCTGCTGATATTATGATATCACTTATTGTTAATTCTTGTGGCCACGACAACGGTGTCGTGACGGCACTTTGTAGGTGGCTGCAATGTGAAATGCATCAACGATCCTTCATCTTGACCACATCTACCACACGCCGTCTGTAGGCATGACTTTGTAGGGGTTATTGAGAGCTGATGGGACAAGTTAAAGTGTTGCCAGTCTCTATCGAGACTTCGAGGTCACACCGTAGTCTGCCTTCCAAGTGGTTCCAGGTCTTTTTCCAGTTTCCGTCTTTATCTATCTGAATCAGGTATCAATAAGTTTAGAAGTGAAATATTAAGCATAATATACTTGTAAGATACAAGTTGCAGCCTTTTTTATTGCAAAGGTTGACTAAATTAATTACTTGCAAGCATCTGACAGTAGTTCCTTGCTCCACTGTGTTGCTAACGTGAGGCGACCAGAGCCCAACGCAGACGCACGACGTCGTCTTCACGTCAGGGTTGCCGCGAGGTCCGCAGTGTGCGTCGGTGAGCCAAACTCGTTCCTGCCGGTCGCTGACCCGCTCCTCCCACCCATTATCATTGGTGACGACATAGAAAAGGCATACTTCTGCTTTGTCTTACAAAGGTAGCCACTGAGTCATAGAATTAGTCAAACAACTGCATTTTTTTTTTAAAGCTGAATTACAGATAGCAAGTGTGTGTGTGCGCGTGTGTGCGTTCAGTTTCACCTTTTGTCATTCTGTCAACATCACATTGTCAACAAACTTTCTGAAAGTTGATGATTGACATCCATGTCGTTGTTCTCATGCGAACCTATATATTTCTGCTCTGTTATCACCCGCGCCTGCTCGCAAGTGTCACCTTCACATGGCAGCCGTGCGTTTTGCAACACAAAGCAAAAGTAGGTTTGAGAAGCCCAGTGGAAACAAATGTTCATTTGCTTTGGATCCTGACCAAGTTCAGGTCAGTCAAATATGCAGGGATGGGCCCCAATGCCAGTCCTGAGGACTCCGACATGTCCAGTTACACAGTTTATTTACATACAAGGAAGCCAAAGCACCCTGCTATGTACTGTAAATCGGCATTTACTTTGAATTTAAAGGTCATAAACTCCTTTCAGTGGCTCGACTGCTCCCACCTGCGCCATAGCTGCTCATTGTTCCAGGTCGTGAACTTTCCAGCCTGCAGACCTTATGCTAAGCAGCGTGGGTTGCGATATGGTTGCTGGGACTTTTAGAATCCATTTATACCGGGCTCTGACACGACAGTGAAAAACCGATACTCTTGTTTTACACTGTTTTTTTTTTCTCTCTCTCTCTGTCTGCGGTCCACCAATCAGCAGCCTTGGGTGAATACCTGGTATCATGGCGGCAGGCGAATGAGCTTTTTAAGAGCAGACTGTGTTTCTGAATGCAGGCAGGGTCACCTTGACTGAGGGGTCACTAGGTCTCGTGACTGTGGTATTTGTGTCACGCTTTGGTTCTCGTCGTGCTTCTGGCCGGGGTCATTAACTTGTGACTGGACTTTGTAGACACATCGCAGGAGTCCCTCATACCTCTCTCATGCAGTATATTGTTGGCTTCTCTAATGCAACTTTCAGAAACTTATTTGCACGGGAACTCTTGACAGTTTACAAATCTTTCCCGATGTGATGTCATCCTCATTTCCCACCGACAGAATTTAATGAGCTTTATAATTTTGCCTCATTTCTAGTAGGTTCTAGTATGCTAGTAGCCCAGCTGGTTATGCCGAGTCGCTCTCAACATGCCATCCTTTTACAAGTCCCGCTGATGTGTCTGGTAGTCGCTTCCACCGGCTGCACCATGACTTGATGCGGTTGAACCTTAAGCGTTTCACAGTCATCTAGCGAATGTTTATCTGTGCTTCAGATGCACAAAGTAACATTACAAGTATGAGTGGGCAGATGCCTACCCAGGTTACTGTTTTACTGTTTGTCATTTATGTTGCCACGTTGAAGTTACTGTGTTTATGCTTTTATAGATGAGGTTAGTAGCTTTTAGGAGTGGTTCTCTTGGCTATAGGACTCCAAATGTCACCAGAGACCGAATGAACGTAAGCTTTTTATTTGCTTCATGCAACAAGGTCGAAGATTGTAGCCCTCATAAAGGTTGTATGCATGGTTTTGTCTGTCTCCAGCAGAGAGCGAGGAGAAAGAGGGACCGGGAAAAATATCATGACTAGATTATGTTTTTATTTCTTAGGAAAAACTACATGGACCTTTTTTAATGAAAAATACTTGGTAAAGTAAATAAAGTATTTCCTTCTTAAAAAAAAGTTAAAATCCTTGAAATGCCGCCAGTTTCTTTCCTTTTAATAATGATTAATCTCAGGTTTAATACTCTGGAAATGTTTTGTGACATAGACTGATCAGCCACAGCATTGAAACCACCACGTTAACTATATTACCTTAGCCTTGCAATAGGTTCTCCCTTCAAGAGGATTCTAAGTTGAATTTTTAAGGAATGTGAAACAGCTATTTGTTTGTTTTTTTTAAATGATTATTTGGAGGTTTCAATTTCTGATGCTACTGAACTTTCCAGGGTTAATACAGGGAGATGTTCCTAATATGTAGTCTCCTTAATGCATATTAGGGACACCTCTCAGTATAACCCAGTACAGTTCAAAAGCTTCACAAATTACAGGCATAATAACAATCAATAAAATATGTCAACACCACTGTAAAAAAGATTCCATAAAAAATACAAGTACTATGTATAAAGCTCCTCCTGAAGACTGAATTTATTGCGGGGCTGTTCCATCATAATCTATTATATGCAGTGGTTTTAATGTTGTGGCAGATCGATGTGTATATATATCTGTAAGGAATAAAGTAAGTAGTTTTAGAAAGGCATCTCTGTAAATGGGCAAGCACGTCTTTGGTAGCAGATTTATCTCTGCGCTAATTCCTTGATCATATTTCCATGTTTGTATGAACTGATTTGCGACTTTGAGAAACTCGAGGTCCACACTGATAGACACAGTTGTTTAGTGAATAACGCTCATCATGAATATTGTTTTTCTAGTATGTCTAACTAGATTGGAAGTGCCTCACGGGACGTTAATTTGAAATTGCATCATACTTCATCAGCTAACAGTGAGTCAATCTGCGTGATGTGTTTCTACAAAGTTAATTTTGGATCCTGATGGAAGACTTCAAATATACCCCGTGATTGCTGATCAGCTGATATTGTCCCCATAAGTTCACAGCAGTTCAAAGTAACAGAAGGAATCATCATCACACTGCTGCTGCTATAATGGCAAATTCCTTTTCCGTCGCATTTTCTTACCAAGACACAAACTGACATCAGACAGAGGCGCCGGTAGTCGAGTGCTGCTAATGAGTCATCTCTGGTCCTCTCTGTGTGCCTCTGCAGTCACGGATGTGGAGCTGAAGCGGCTGAGGGATGCCTTCAAGAGAACCAGCGGCCTCTCTTTTTACATGACCCAGCAGTGCTTCTACAGGGAAGTGCTGGGAGATGGAGTTCCACCCAAAGTTACAGAGGTAGGTCGCCGAGCCGCCACACACCTTTCAACTAAACCGCCGAGCGTGGCTTGATGTCTCCGGGCAATCACTGAGTCTCACATTTTCAGCAAAACAGTCTTCATAAACTGAGCAAATGGCTAAGCATTCATTACAGACGAAATTATGTCAGATAGTCAAAAAAGTCACAGTGTTATGATTAAGACTTCCAAGCTGAAGGAGAAGGGAAAATGTGATAACTTGAGTCAGACCTTTTGTTCCTGCAGCCCTCTCGTGATTAGATTAGACCAGATGCCACAGGAGGCTTCCAGCACAGGTACCTAGATCATTCATAAGCTGAGAAGAATTAACACTCTCCTCCGATGGAAGAACTCATTTTTAACCTTGCTAACATTTTACATCATGTTTCTTGTGTGCTACAAGTCATATCATGCCTGAAATTGGCTATCAGTGTCATGGCTCGGGGGTTTCTGCTCGGGAAAACCTGCTCCGACAGTCCAGGGCTTCTTTGGAGAAAACACAAGGAACCAATCATGACTGCATATGGGGTGGGGCTTTCTGAACCATTTACATGTGGTGTGTTGAAGCAGTCACATGAGGAGATGCGTGCTACAAAGACAGAGGGGATACCCGCTGCAAGGAAGAAGGAGGTGGAGATGCTAGCTAGCAAACAAGCAAAATAGCCAACTCGGAGCCCGGAAGAGAATACTTGGTTCGATACTTGGTTCGATACTTGGTTCAAGTCTGTTTCTTCCAAGCGGTTTAGTACGTTAGACAAGATTTTCTTTTGCCAAAATTTGTGGATGGTATCAAACTGTAACGTCCTGATTTTGGTAGCTAGCAAACTGATCGGCGCCAGGAGGGTGGAGCACTGCAGTCCGCTGTGTAGTTGACAGAATTGTCACTTCCATGCAAAAAAAAAAAAAGGGGGGGAATAAAAGACAAACACAAATGTGTGATGTTAAAATATCTCATCATTTGCAAGAGTAAAAGAATCCAGCTTGTGTTTTTTTTTTTTTTTGTGACAGTTGCCTCCATTGTGGCCCTTTGTTAAATCCTCCCGGTGTATATACCCAACCTCCCAAGTAAGAGTGTGGTCAGTGGTGAAAACGCAGACCAGACCAGGTCAAGGGTTCACCGTTTTAATGCTTAATCTACCAAACTGAACAAAGCTAGACTGCATGGTGGGAACGACCCATGAGCGCGTTGCTGCCCAGGCGAGCGCCAGTGAAAAAACCTGATGTGAGTTTGTGAGGGATTTAAACTGCTTGAGGTCGGCTTTGAGAATATGTCTCACCATGCAGGGCCCTCCCTTGCTAATCTGCGGTCTTTTTCTCATGTTGGTACAGCTTTGAATATCACTCGAATACACGTGCAGTTAGATGCAATCTTACACATAAACAATTAGAATGTTACAATCCAGCAGGATGGAGCTGGAGATCCGACCATGAATGATCAGTCCGAAGTTAAACGGTTGAAACGCAGCAAGCACAGCTGCGATGCCGCGCTGCTGATGCAGCAGAACTCCTTCATTACGAATGCCTCTACTTTTACAATTCAATTCCAGTCTGTTTTTTACCTCAGCATATCTATGTGGCTTTGTAGATATAAACTTGGCAAGAACCACATAGAATTCTGTCACACACAAAAAAGAGGGTTTAAAGATGATTAGAAACAAATACATAATTGCACCAGAAGCAGGCAGTGAGGCATCAGCGTTTTTTCATGTATTTGCCAAAGAGAAATTGAACACACTGTCAGCATTTTCTCATTATTAACAGACAACTTCTCATAAAACTGAAGACACCTCAGCAGTATGTTGGATCTGGCTGTAGGTTCGTCTGGTCTTTGGTTGTTGTAAGCATCTGCAGCTCTTCTCTAGTGAATTTACCAGCTGGCCATTTCATTTCAGTTTAAGTATTTTCCAGTTAGACCTTCATTTGTGTCAACATTTGAATCTAGTCAGCTTCATGGATTTGAATCAGGACCTTCAATATTGGAACCATACCTTCAAAAGTTGTTGCGATAAAGCGGGATTGTGCTGCTCATCTTCTTTTCAGGTTGAGGCCACCAGTAAAAATGGTCATATTTTTTGGGTGGTTTCTGCAGCCCCTTTTGGTTTTTTCAAATGTTCAAATGTAACCATCATACTGGATTCGCCCGAGCAAAAATGCAGAAAGAGCAAGGGTTCACCTAACAAAAGACTGTTTGACTCAGGAGCATAAGAAACGATTAGAGGACTCTTGAACGTTTAGTGTACAATATAGTTGATCCACCGCTGACAAGAGCTTCACCGAATCCAATCCATCTTGACATGTCTCATCTCATGATCACCAGTCACTAGATGGCAATACACAGTTTCCTGACTCATTGAGCATTTAGCTGTGTGATGTAGCATCTGTCCTCTTTCTCTGCTGCAACTCTTGTAATTCTTTTGTCTGACCTTGGCATGCTGATGTTTGGCGTCATTTGAAGGTCCCTGTTATAATGTGTTGCGAGAAAAACAGCGTGCTCTGGTGTGAGCCCTGTCGTTTGCCAGTCATGATCAGGGAGGCATGGTGTCAAGGTCCTGCCTGACTCAATGGCGTGTGATTAGTTTACTGCAGAACAGTAAACTAGTAGTTTACAGTTTGAAACATGCTATCTCGACATTCTTGAGTACATTTTAACAGCAGCTGTTGATCATGTCATCACACTTCTTTTTGATAGCGTCAAATAAATGATGAAAACCATACATACAAAAAAACCAACACTTGTACAAACGCCACATCTTAAGAATGACCTAAAATGACAAACGTTGTTTTGGCGGAAATGATTTGAGTTGTGGACTTACTTTGATTTTTTGGATTATTATAATTTTTTAGTGTGTCCCAAGTCCCATCTGCTAACATTGAGGGATCCGGATTTATGACCTGTACTGTGCCCAATCACTAGCGGGCGACGGAGATCTGTTTGCGTCACCTTTTAGAGCTTTAATCTCATCTCCATCATGACAAATGGTGGTGAATGGTGTTCGCTCATCAAAACAACAGCAGAAATCACAATAGGGCGTTGATTGATTGGATCGCCTGGATGCTGGTCAGCTGTTCCTCCCCCTTCTGCTCCCAGACTGCTTAAACACAGTCTGCATGTCTTCATTAAACCCTGCAGCATGTGTCTTCTTTCCTTTTTTTTTTTTGTCACTCCCCTTTTCCTTCTCCCTTTGTCACCATGGAAGCTGTTACTGTGGTGACAGTTATCCAGATGTTTACTAATAGTCTCTCCAAACAGAAACATGGTTGTTAGACAACTGCCAAGCCTTTTCACTCGGTTGTAATACAGGCATGAAATCTCTCATTATGCAAACTACTTATATGAATGGGATGAATATATATATATATATATATATATATATATATATATATATATATATATACACACACACACACACACACACACACACACACACACACACACACACACACACACACACACACACACACACACACACACATACATCAAACAGTTGGTATTAAC
>CAAKHG010021416.1:0-13372 GCA_901007715.1 Dactylopterus volitans
GCTGCCGGTGACGTTTGCTTACAAGGGAAGTGTGTCAGACTTTGAGGGAGGCTGTTTACAGCATGCGCCGGCGCGGCGCGGCGATCCCCTTTTGTTTGCCGCTTACGTTCCGCGCTTAGCCGCCAGCCTTCAGGACAACGTGGGGGAGGGCCCTCATATATTTACCACAGCGGGATGTTTGTTTGCCGCGTTCTCCCTGCGCCTCCGAGAGAGGATCCGAGATGATCAGACAGCGAGGCGAACACACCTGGCTCGCCAGGTTGTTTCAATTTTTTTTTTTTTTTTTATCGTCGCTATCATTACTAAAGTACATAGCAGTTTACGGTTTTCGAGCGCAGCGCCGGAGTCCTCGCATGATGTGCAAATGAATCATCACCAGCTGCTCGGATGTCTATTAATAGTTATTAAAAGGAAGAGGGCTTATAAGAGAAACAGGCTTATTTCACGAGCCGTCATTTGGGTTTAAATGCTAGTTAATCTGGGATCACGTACACATTAGCATTGTGCTATTTAGCGCTAAGAAGATTAAACAGATGTTGAATGTCCAAGGTACAGAATTTTAATGGCGATGTCACGAATTCCTTTTTCGGATATGTTTCCTTTATTTCTGCTGTCAGACTTTCCGGTTTCGGATGGAGGAACGCTGACGCCGCAGCACGACGGCGTTCGCCAAGCAGCTGAGCGGCATCTGCAGACAAATCAGAAGTGAACTGCTGTTTTTTTTTGTTTTTTTTTTAAATCATCTCAGCTTTGAGCACCACGTTCACAAGGAGTCTCACCGGCATTGTTCCGGATCATTTCCTTCCGCCTATCTGCTTTCCATATCGGATGCAGTTTTAACTTGAATGTTAATCACCTCTGCCAAGGAGGTCATGATTTCGGTTTGTTTACGGGATTATGAAAAAGCCATCAGGCCAACGAAAAAGCGGAGAAGGGGCGGGGCATGGGCCGGGGAGGAACCCATTACGTTTAGGAGCGGTTTTAGTTTACAAAGCAGCCCCTGGAGAATCAATAATTTTTCACTTTTGCTTTGTGACATTGGACATTTAATTGACGGAATGTTCCGAGGCCAGAGTGAGTGACATCACACACAGACAGGAAGAAGGTGTTGGGCTACAGTAGAGTTGCACCCAACAACCTCATACGCTCCAGTGATAAATGAGACCGGGATATTCAGAAGGGAAATTAAAAGGAGACTTTTTTTTTTTAAACTTGATGCAATTTCCCACATTTGTGACCCCAAACAAATAATTTATATCACTGCGTTCAACAGTCTCCCGTCTTTAATGATGTCAAAATTGAGTTGGTAGCAATTATGGTCACTTAGGGACGAGACAGAATTTCAGAGGCGTCGCTACTGGCCTCACAGAGTTGAAACCGAGCAGTTACCGTCGCCGTGGCAACAGAGGCACTCGCAGCTAAATTGGACCATTAGACCGCTGGCCTGCTGTCTGTCATTCCTGTCGATCCACGTTGTAATTGTTTAAACGAATGGTTTCAGTATGTTTTTCTTGGATTAATGAGCCCACTCTGCACACTCTGGGCTTAAACAGATCTGTCGGTCAAACGGTGGATTCCAATATGTACATTGCTATTAAAAATAACACTCGCGTGCTGACTCTGAACTAAGGACATTTTCATTTCTTTCAAAGGAAAAATGACATTAACCTTGATGGAGGCCTGCGCCATCTGAGTGCACTCGCCTCCGGATCAACTGTAATACAGCTGAAATGAAATTACAATCCCATATTTTATGATGCCCTTATTTGTGCATTGTTGTACTCTCACCGTTGTATTACTTTCCAACCAGAGACATGTTTCACAAATTTCACACAAGTGCGTCATATTTGGTCGGCAGTTTTCCCTGCGGTGTCTGTGTGTGTGTTTGTGTGTGTGTGTGTGTGTGTGTGTACATGTGGGTCACGAGAAAGCACTCATGACCTTCCTCTGGCGGTTTTCTTTTCTTTTCTAATTTCTCCCTCTCACCTTTTCCTGCTTTCTTCCTCATGAACACCATCTGTGAAACCCGCCCTCTTTCTTACATTTTCATCCTCCGTCTATCCGATTATCCGTTCTGGATGTGATCGTGAATACATTTCTTCCTTTTCCCTCTCCCCCATCTCACTTTCTCATCTTATTTTTCTCTGTTTGTCTTTCTCCCCCTCACCACCTCCCCAATCTCCGCCTCTTATATCTATTTTTAATCTGTTTCTAATTTTATTTTATTTCGGACGCAAAGTCCTCTCTCCCTGCCGCCGCTTCCCTTCCCTGTTTCGAGGCAACAAAGTCTGGTGTAAGATTTAGACTCAGACAAAGCTTTTAGTACACAAAGTAACTGTGAATCACACAGAAAGGCCAGACACTCTCTCCTCCCACCCTCCGCTCCTCCTCTCACACTTTGATGTGTTTTTGCTGTCAATCATCTTATTGGTAACACTGCTGTGGGGAAAGTGCTACACACCGCAGATGGTGGTGGTGGTGGTGGTGGTGGGGGGGCATAAAAAGCCACTTTTCATGGGTTTTCTGCCCCCCCATAAACCCCCTACCGGCTCCTTAGCGTTGAACTGGAACCCACGCTAAGTATCAAGAGCAGGATGAGAGGTTTCCCCACTGAGACACAAGAAAAGGGGATGGATGGGAGACGGCTGAAGGACTGGGATTCGCCGAAACTGCGAGGAACAAGACAGTGGATGATGAAGATGAAGGAGGAGCACTTAAAAGCCCAACACTGACTCGCGACCAGAAAATCAAAGCCTACAGACGAGGCAGTAAAGAGGCCCGACAGCAGGGGAGAGGTGGGGGGCTGGGGGGGTGGGGGGGGGGGGGGGTGGTAGCTAATTTCTGCCGTTCATGACAGCAAACAAGCCCACGTTGTTTTTGTTTTTTTTTGTTTTTTTTATTTCAACACCACTACAAAGAGAGAAACGCTGTCGCGGCAGCCGACGCCGGCAGCCTAACGAGAGAGCACTCACGCACTGACACAACAAGGCTTTCTGCGGGTGGGGAACGTGCTTGACCCGTGCGTGCGGCCGCCACGCGGAATGACAAGATAACACCGCCGGCTCGCGCTGGGTCCCCGCCGGCTGTTCAAACCCTATGTCCTTCACCCCTTTATGAGAGACATTTCTCTGTCACGCACGGCCTGGATGAATGATTTTTTATGTTGGTTTTTTTTTTTTTTTTTTAGGTAAAACTTATAAATAAGATATGAGCAGTTCTCTAAATTAATGTAACAACATGTCATGAATAATGCATCTGCCTCTCTGTGAGCACCTTTAATAATCCAAATTGCCTCCCTGCATACTCGCAGGGAGGCAATAATACTGTTAAAACTGTTTAACATTCATCAGGCTTCGGGGTGCAGATTCATCCTGCCAGGGGAAACATTTAATCATTTACTGACAGTTTTTGCTGTACAAAAATATTCCCTCTACGTCATGTGTGTCGGAGCAGAGAATTCCGGCTCTGCGGGGTAACCCTTCATCTGCGCACGCCGCTTCTCCGCCATTTGCGGCACGATCAGCACAGTTCGCCTGGATCTATAGGAGACGTCACATGACGCATTGTCCCTATAGCAACTACACGTGCTGCTGCTCGGTCACACGTTTCCATAGCAACCAGCTGTGTGCACAGGAATGACAGGTATGCGATTAACGCCGCATCCCATCAACAAGCAGACAATGCTCCCCATGAATATTTTTGACTTATATGAATATTTCTAGATATGTTCAGATATTGGACCTTTGCATCAAAGCATGTGCATTGATTTCGCTCCATTTCCCTCGGTGTGATTGAGAAAGGAAGGAGAGAAGGTGGCAGCAAAGGATGCTGGGGAATGTAATAAATCTGGAAAATGGGATATCAAAAGGAAAGGAGATTATAAATCGGAGACACTGGGATGAAAAGAGAGGACAGCTTGCCTGCATTAAAAAAAAAAAGAAGAATAAAGAAAACGTGTCACATTTGTTTGCAATCCCAACATTTGCACGCCGGCGCGGCGTTCAAGTGTTAATTGCATCGTTTTGATAACATTTGTGACTAAAGTGTGATTATGAGATCCCACACATGGGAGGGAGGGGAAACGCCACAGAGAGTTTGGAAGAGGAAAGGGAACAGCAGGTGGGATAAGTAGAGAAGAAGGCAGAGGGAAGCAGCAAGATGTGAGAAATTAGAACCGGAAGAATACAGCCAGAGAAGAAGGAGGGAGGGAGGAGGAGGGGAGGGGTTGGGGGGGAGGGGGCTGTTTTGATACGTGTGTAACAAACTCCAGAGACTCCTCTTTGAGTGGAAGCACGCTGAGAAAAGTTTGTCTCAAATGACTCACTTCAGTGAACTGTACACTCACACGTCACGGAGAGAAGCGTCTACTGTGGACGCAAATGGAGTCGGAGGGAGAAGAGGAGATGGAACAGCAGAGGAATAGATGAAGATGAGAGGGGAGACACGGGGGGTGGGGGGCATCTATAATGTCTCATTACAGGTTTTTGATGGATGTGTTTTTTCCCTGCGCGCCATAAACTCCCCCGGTGAGGTTGGCTGAGAGCGAACTGGTGAAATAAAGGTTAAAAGACACATCAGTGGCACTTAAATCATGGAGAGACACATAAAGCCCCCTGCTGTTAATGTTAAGGTCACCTGTCATAATACCACGGCGGTGGAAGTCGAACACGG
Source organism: Dactylopterus volitans (assembly GCA_901007715.1). NCBI lineage: Eukaryota > Metazoa > Chordata > Actinopteri > Syngnathiformes > Dactylopteridae > Dactylopterus > Dactylopterus volitans. The sequence goes on from CAAKHG010021416.1 coordinate 4,672, forward strand.
AGCCCTGCCCTCAAAACAAACCTCATTTTGATTTTTTTTTTTTAAAGTATTAGAAGAAGTATTAGAGTACTACAGACGTTTGTAGTATGCCTCTACTGCGTCTACTGTTTTTTTTTTCAAGAAAGAAACACATTTATTTATTTTTCATGAAGCGTGAAAGAAACTCATTCAGTGAATAAATTATGCTTTAAAACGCCGTGCATATATATTTTATGTTGTTTTATGAGCCCAACACAGATACTGTAGCACTATGGGGACAGAAATACGGGGTCGAAAACTGTTCACGCACACACACAGTCGTAATGAATTGGCTTCATGATTGTGTTAAATGATGTCATAACATCACATGTGACATTTTAAGGCATTAGTTCGGTGGCTTAAGTGCGCAAGAGGCCATTGAAATGCACCGCAACTGCAGATTTCCCCGCCTTTGAGCATTATCAGAGACATTTGTGATCACGTCGGAACATAATTCAGGAAAGCACATAACATGCGCTTCCCTAGTCATCTTTGACTAGGTGATGAAGAAGCGTACGTTTTACGGGCCAACTCTCAGACGTCGTTAACTTCACGAAGGTTGCCGCCGCGCAGCACGCGCTTCGATGCTAGACACATGTTTGCGGTGCGGTGACGGAGTAATTGGACTAAACAAATAAAAGCCCCCTGCCCGGGATTATGTAAGGATGCTATTTCTGTGGAGGTTATTTGATATAGATGAAGGCCCCATGCGAAAACAGCAGCTGCCCTTAAAAAAAAAAAAAAAAAAAGGGGGGGGAAGTCAATCCCCATTTTTGAGATTTTTCTTCCCTCTCCACACGCAGCACGACAGAACAACTTGGGAGCGAGACGAGATGACGCGAGACGCAAATGAGCAGGACCGTGGACACTCAGTAATTTACTTTGTTGATCCCCAGAGTGGAAATCTTTGTTTGCTCTTCTGCAAAGGTCAGAGTCAGCGGCAGAGGAGCTTCCCACAGCTGCTCAATAAAACCAGGCAAATCTCAATCACCGCGCCGTCCGGCTGAACCCTCTCGCCCGCCGAAATCAACCTGTTGCTGTTTTTTTTTTTTAACCTTGTGTACATTCTTGTGTATATCGTCGTTTTGCGCCCCCCCCCTTCCTCGACCCCCACCGGTTTGGCCAGTTCTCGTTTGTCCTTCGCATGGCCCAAGTTGACCAAGCGGTGGGCGAGGACCGTCATGGACGCTTTGTGACACACGCAGCCCTGACGGCGACTCGGGTCTTTTTCGAATCGCGCGCGCCGAAGCGGGCGTCTAATTACGCACGCGGCCCTGGAAACTGACTTCCTTTTTAGGTCTCAACCGCAAATCCCAATAGCGGTCTTGACCCAAATTCAATAACAGGCTGTCTTGTCCACGTCGTCGCTGGCCGTAATTCAGCCGAACGCCTGCCTGCGCGGACGCGGAGGCGCTCGGGTACCAGCCGAGGATGGATGTGGACGCACTGGACCGACAAGCCCCTCCAGCCGGTGGTGGAGCGTGTTTTAGGGGGGATGCCTAATTTTGGCTCACCCGTTTTCCGCACGTTTTCTCCTTGAACCGTTTAAAGAGAAGCTAAAGTGTGTTTTGTGAGGCACGAAATAGGCAATGGAGAATTTTGATTCGTGGTTGCTTCTCGTTGCAGTGGGGGTTTTTTTTGGTTTCTTTTTGGCAAATTCAGATACTGCAAATGGCCCCTCAATTCATCACATTGCATCGATTGTCTTCCCTCCTTAGAATGTGAAGAGGATCCGTCAATCTGCTTAAAGATTTGGCGTGTATCCACCTTTCGATCTTGCTGATGGAGAGGTCGGGTTGGAGGTGGACAGAACAGTGCTGCAAGTTACATAAAGTCCCCGGTACTTGTAAGAATATCTGCGCTCCACAAAAATAAATAAATAAATAAAGAAAAATTTAATACGCCGACCATGCAATCACAACATCTGCTGACATAATTCACCCGGGGACCTTCTCTCCCTCTCTCTCTCGCTCGCCATCATTTCCTGTCAGCACTTCACCGTACGTAATAAAAACGCCACCGTGTTTGCCGAAGCACCTCCACCAGCTGCTGTATCCACCGACTTGTGTATCTAATGCACTCTTTCATTCTGCAATTGCTGCCATGTGACAAAAGTTATTGCGCGGCGCCTCGCTCAGTTTGCCGTGAGACTTAGTTTTAAATCACGCAATCAAGTAAAATGAACTATGATGCCCGCAAGCACTTTGCGTCTCAGCTCCGACCGCGTGACCCTTCCGCTGCTGTTTTTTTTTTTTTATTGCAGATGACCAATTATTCATGATCGTTTTCTTGCTCGTCAATTTCTGAGGAAATTGTCCGTCATCAGGGGGGAAACGGGAAGGGGCGAGATGCGCGTCCAGTCAGTGTGTGTTTGCGTACTGCTCTACTCCCATAAGGCTTTGCGGTCAAGCGTGAGTCATTTGTCACATTTGTGTTTTCCCAGTGACCTTTCAGCAGCACATCTTCTGCGGCGGCCTCTCCAGTGTCAAATCCTTCATCGTCTTCATCTTCTTCATCGTCTTGTTTGTTCTTCCTCATCATTTTGATGGCACATGCAGCCCTTTTCCCTTTTCCGGTCGTCTCGCAACCTTCACACCGAATCTCCCGCGATATATTCAGCTCCCGACTGAATTAAGTTTTGAATCATCATCAGACACTTTCGCCCGGCACGTGCGTGCGTGCGTGTGTGTGTGTGTGTGTGTGTGTGTGTGTTGACTCCAGCGGAATCATCATTCCGCAGCTGCGACTGTTAGTCATCGTCTGTTCAAACTGTTCACAACTGCCTTCACTGCTGTGGTTCCCAAACCGGCGCGCTGGCACCTTCGTGGTCTCTGGATTGCAGTTGTACGGGGCCATTTCATTTCGCAAAATAACATTTTTCTAATTTTTAAAGAGTCTAAGTGGAAGTACTTATATCCTGAGTAGGATTCTATTCTTGATATTTTACCATCAAGTGGTTCCATCTTGTATCAGAAGAGTGAAAATGTGAGGGGGGCTGCTGACCTAACAGCGGAGTATTTAAACAGGATTATGTCCCATTTAAAAGCCTTATATCTGTGAAGGAGGATTAGCTGTTAGGTCGCTTGACTCCTTAATGACTCTCAAAATTAAACTCATGGACGCTTCACTCGGCGACGCGCTCGGCAGCGGCAGGAAGTCTTTGAGCTGTTTGGGCTCCGGTGAGTCACTCAGCAGATCTGAGGGTGACGGCTGCTCTTAATTCAAATCATTTTGGGCACATTAAGCGGGATGAGAATCGATGGAAAGGCACGAGTTGTAAAAGCCCTGTTGAAAATGCGCTTCACTTATTGTTCTCTAGCTGGGGTGTGTAGGCACAACTGTGCAGAGCTTATGCGCTGCTGCCTGCGCCGAGTTTGACATCAGAGGGCTGTTTTGCGCATTCATCTGCTGGAAAGGTCATCTATGTTGGGATCTTTGAATGTGGCCTGTAGGGCACTCCGCGAACAACTGCTGACCCTTGAATGTTGACCTTTGACCCAGCTCTAGAAAAAAAACAAAAACAAACGCTAAAGCCCCGGATGGCCGGCATGAGCAGAGAAAGAAACATCTCAGCAAACAGCGGACTCCTTCCTGGATGAATTGGTACATATATGCATCACAGTGCATCACCATCACGCATGATACGCTGGGAGAGTGCAGCGGCGGTGACGACGGCGGTGATCCTGCCCGAGGAATTACAGTGAATCACTGACAAACAGACGCAGCCACTAAGCTTTGGATTATTAGTCTGTCAGCAGCTGTTGTTAAACTTCCTCCTTCATCCAGTGTTGCACCAAACCTCACTGAAAACGGAGGTGAAATGGAAAGGACTTCACTGTAGAGGACAAACACTGCTTAAGCCCCTTACCTTTGTAAAAAAAAAAGCCCAGTTTTCACTGACGGGGGTCCATCAGGCGTGGAGGAGGATCAGGCTGAAACCTGGGGGGGGATCAAAAGCCATCCTCCACTCCGAAGGCTACTTCCAGTGAGCAGCCCAACAGCAATGAGATGACATGAGACAGCTCAGCTCCCATGGAAGCAGGGGTTAGGGGGAGCCGCCTGCGCCGCGTCCAGGGTCGCTCAAACGTCGCGCTTGTCTGGACCAAATCGCCTCTTTTCTTCTTTTACTACTTCACGCAGCGCCGAGCGCGTCTTTGCGCCAAATGGGGAGTCCGTGCGCGCGAGAGACAAAGGAGCCGGTGAAACGCGCAGCCAGTAATTTACCACAGATGGAAAATCCTTCAACGCGCTCCAGATATTGCAAGACGCGCTGCTGCTTGTAATTCCTCAGCGGAGAAAATATCCCTTAGTTCACAAAAAAAAAAACCCCAATACTTTAAAAAGCTGCTGTGATGTTCTCTTTGGTCGCCTTCGTGCGTAAAAACTATCCCGTTTTTCACGTCAATTGAAAACAAACTTGACCTTAAGTGAAAGAAAAATAAATAAATAACAGAAGCTGAAAATATGAGATGCCCGGCAGAGGATTTCAAAGTGTTATCAAGGGGGGGGGCGTGAATATTTTAAAAGGCGCAAGTAAAGCGCGCTTTTATTCCTCTGAGTCGGAGAGAGAGAGAAAGCGGCGGCTTCATCCAATTACTCCAGAGCGCGTCTACGTTTGTGGGAATGCGGGAGGCTTCCTCAAAAGTGTGTGTTAGAGAGGGAGAGCGAGAGAGAGAGAGAGAGAGAGAGAGAGAGAGTAAGAGAGAGAGAGAGCGAGAGAGAGAGAAGGGTGGGGGTGAGCGCGGTTTGAGTGCGTGTTTATGGAGGGGAAACAAGGCAGTGTGCCACGCTCACGCCTGCCTGCCTGCCTGCCTGCCTGCACGCATCCAGCGCAGATGATAAGAGGACGAAGCCCCGGTGACGCTCAGCGGCGGTGGAGAGAAAGCGCTTCAGCATGCGGCGTCCAACAGTTGGGGACCTCTGCGGGGACAACGGCGGCCGTACCCGCACGACATAGGCTGCCCGGGCTGGCGCGGCGTCCGCTGCGCGCTCCGACCGCGTCTGCGTGTGCGTTCCCTTCCTCTACCTGCATGCTGAGGGTTCAGTCGCTGAGAAAAACGCCAGCTGCTTGTGCTCGCGTGCGTGCGCGGGTGGGAAACTTTTAAATTTGCTCAGATGGCTGAGATCAGGCTGGCCAGAAGTGAAACGCGGCCAAGGGGCGGAGCGGTAGAAACATCGCGTGCACCAATTGCGAGCCGTTATTCGAGTCATTAGGACCATCGCGCCTACGCTCCAGCGTGGCCGTGATGTGTCTGGCCTTGAACCCAGCCCTACCAGTAACCCCCCTACCTCCCCTCCCTGCATCACAAACAAACACACACACGCACACATGCACACACGGAGGCACATACCAAACCACTAAAAATAACCATTTGAAGTCCTTAAACATGAGTACTCTTTTTTTTTTTGTTTTTCTTCTGCTCTTGTGAAGACATCTGGTTCTGGTAAGATCACATCCTTCCACTTCCTTTTTCTTCACACTTTGAAGACAAAACTCAACTTTTTGTTGTTGTGTTGTTGTTTTTTTTTGCAGTGGTCATGCTATTGGAGAATTTATTTTTCCAAGACTTTGCTTCCTGTGTTCTGTTTCAGACTTGCGCAGGCTTTTGCCAACTCCATTTTTATACAAATAAATGTGAGCGGATAAAATGGAGCCTCGTGACACACACGCGCAAACACACACACGAACACAGAGTTCCACACCTGCCCCAACACCCAGGGAGTGGGCGATCGGCGGCCCGTCTAGGACCGATGCTGCCGTCCTAATGTGGCGCGGCGGTCAGTTGGTTGCCGTATTTACATTCCCCAAGAGACTGAAATGAAAACATAGAGTGGCTGAGAGAAATGGAGGGAGAGGAAGTGAGCCAGAGCCGAGATGTGGGAAGAGACGTGGGAGAAAGGGGGAGAGGAGCAAGACCTCACAGTGATGGCTGCTGCGTTTCTCGTTTACAAGCCCATTTGAGATTGTGGGATTTGCAAAATGTGTTGACTTTTTTTGTTTTTTTTTCACTGATACACACTGTAAGCGGCTGTGGGTTTTGGTGTAGAACTAAATAATTAAAGGGGGGGGGGTTGAGATTTGGAAAGCAAATCGCAAAAAAAAAAAAAAAAAAAGGAAGGTGGAGAGAGTAGAGAGGGGGATGAAGGTAAGATAAGGGAACAGAAAATGCTTGAAGGAGAGGAAACAATGAAGCAGATACTCCCTTAGCACTAACTTGTCCATTTCGAACAATATTGTCTGTGCCTGTGCACATGGGGGAAGTTTGCCCTGCAGTCTTTCTGCCAGAAATGAACCAAAACCACAATCCTCCTAAACCTGAACAAACCACAACGGAAAACTGGAAGAAAAAAACAAAAAAAAAACTGAAAATAACTCCCATTTGCTCCTTTGCTGGATTTCCCCACTATTTACAGTATATTTCATCAACTTCGGAAAGTCTTCTCCCATAACTGTGTTTTAAACCCAAACACGACTTTCTTCAACGTGAACCAGTTGGTTTTCTTTGCCCAAACCCAACCAGACAGTGTAATATTTATACGTTTTGTCTATTTGTTCAGGCAGGGGTCGGGTGTAGATAGTCAAACAGCTGCCGTGTGACTGTTATCACCAAGATGCAATTAAACAGCGTCTTAAGAAGTGTAAAGTAAGTCTAAATTAATCACGCTGACGGGATGGGTTACTCGCAAGGACCAAGAGAACGTGGTTAAGGGTTCTTTCAGGCTCAATGATTGGCTAAGTGGGAGTAAGAAGGAGGCACATCCAAATAAATGGCTCAAGCCTCAACTAACAAATAATTTCATTGCCATTTAATCTTCTTTTGCCAAATATTTTACTCTATGGCAGCAGACAATTGTTACCATCGGCCATCTACACCAGTAACTCAAGGGGACGCCATGAATCACGAATTTCATCGACAAAACCCAAAGATATTCAACGGGCACTGATGTAAACTCTCGTGGAACAGCACATAATAACGTTCTAAAAGGTGAACCCAGATATCTGGCATTTTTGCTAAAAATGAGCTGCTTCGCTTCCTTCATCATCATCATCATCATCATCGTCATCATCATCAACATCATCACCGCCATCCTTCTTTTTCCCGCCAAGCTACCGGTGTGGCCTATTTTTATATACCGCGAATGAATTATGATGTATTAAACTGCGCACTTGTGTGCTGATGTGACGTCAGGATCCGTTGCGCACACACACGTGTGCACACAGTCACGCACGTGTGCACGCACGCACACACACACAGACACCCATACACTCAATGAATGGTAATTACAGCCTCTCCGCTACAACAGCATGGCATGTTGACATGTAGGTCAATGAGCCTCAATGTTCCCATCAGAATCTCTGCCTGCCAGTGGGTTGAATTGATTTTTGAAGGATTTTTTTTTTTTAACAGATCAGGAGAACAGCAGAGATGCAGGGTGTTCATGTCTCTTCTTCTTTGGATGCAACACAATTTGTCTCATCTCACTCCCCTCGGATATGTCATCTCGCTCTCATTAGATATGAAAGTGTTATCAATCACACATATCAGACCGGTTTACATCAGGTCTGGAACTGCTAAGAGTCCTCAGACTGAACTGAATGTACTGCAACTGTTTCTTTTATCATAACATGGAAGTAAAGTAGGTTTCCATTATAATGCTCTAAAAAAAGAAATCTCGCTTGAGGTGTATATTTCAAAAGTAAAGTATTTTGAAACCCATCTTATGACTGTTCGATTTCTCCATTGCAAGTTTCTAACACTGAGATGTTAGAATGTTTTGTATAATAGTGCAGATACTTCAATAACAGTGCATAAATATGCTTTCACATTTACTGGCAAACCAGTATAACAGTTACATTATGATTATATACAGTATATTTGATATGTACACACATCCTGCATAGTTACGGGCAAATGCCAGCAGTTGAGTGTGTTGCGACATCATCAGTTCACAGCACTGAAATGGCAAATATTAAAATCACAAAAAGAAGAAAAAATTTTTTATAGATGCAATTTCTATCTCTTTCTGTATCTCCGGATGCTTCTGCTGAAGAAACTGAGAAAGATCTGGGTGACTGGATGAGTCTACAGTAATAAAATGTACCAGACACACACTCAGAGGGATAAATACTGAAACCTACCTTGCTCTACATGCCCCACCATTCTCCTGCTCTCCATCTCTATGGTTACACTGATGCAGGTTACCGTGGCAGCCAAGGCAACCCCACTCACTCACTCACAAAGGAGCACGTGTGCATGTGGCATACGCAGGCTGTGACGCTCAGGAGTTGAATGAGGAGTTCTGTTCTCTATTTCTGGAGGGAGCTGGGGGTGTTGAACCTTCGTCATCTGCACTTCCCCTCCTTGCTTTGTACCTTCAGATCTTCTTTTTTTTTTTTAAATAAACAGATGAATGTCCAGAGGCTGGAAGCTCCCTTCCCCATCCTGGTTTCATTTTGAACATCTAAGACAAACAGAACATGGAACCAAATGGTTTGTTGTTACACAAAATTATACACATATGAATGGATCATCTTGTGCGTGTGTGCCGAGCAGCCACGACATTAAAACCGCTGCATGGTTTCCACAGAATATAATACAAAACTCAATAAACTGCAATAAATTCTGCCTTCAGGAGGAGTTTTATGTTGAATTTTTATTGCATCTGTTTGAGAGAGGTGTTG
>CAAKHG010021416.1:19730-37583 GCA_901007715.1 Dactylopterus volitans
AAGTGTAAAGAGTCCACGGTGTCGCCTGTGGGTGACGCCTGGGAACCATGTCTGCAATCGGGTGTAAACACAGCAAAGTAACACGGAGACTAACTAAACTAACTAACTAACTAACTAACTAACTAACTAACTAACTAAATAACTAAATAACTAAATAACTAAATAAATAGAAGGCTGTTTCACAATCCCAGATGTTGGGGAAACATTAACTTTTGGCGTTTCTCCATCCTTACACACAGCGGAGCCTAATTAATCGCAAACAAGCTCACCTGACGCTGACGTGAGCAGCCCGACCACGACTCGGCTACTCTCGGCCTCAAACCATTCGACTTTTTTTTTCCATCCCCGCGATAAAAAAAAAAAAAAAAATACTAACGTTCTCCGGCTGTAGCGGAGAACCCGCTAAATGTCGAGGAACGTAACCAACGCCCGACCTCCAGATATGATGCCGCACCCCAGCCGGGTCCCGGGGGGCGATTCTCCGGTGAGTTGACGCGGCCCGCTAATTAGCTGGCTAGCCGACTAGCTAGCTAACTGCTAAAGGGCCTCTTCGTTTAATTGTCGGTGCTGCGTGTCAGTAGCCAGCATATGTAACCCAAACAGACCCCGCTGTTTTTAAACTCTAGCTTATGTTCTGCATCATCTGCAGTACAGCCCGACAGACTCAGGCAATTTGGCGTTGTAGATGAAGTAACTTATTAAGTACTGCCCCTATTTAAGTAGGACTAAAGTTTTTGGTTATATGTCAATGTTCATTTTTCAAATGAAGTTGGCAGCCATGTGTCGGTTAAATGGACAAAAAAAATCTCAAGAATGATCATCAGGAGGTGATGGATAAGATATTTGAATTTTAATATTCATGTAACACACAGTCAGTCAAGCTGTGACACAAAATCAAATGCAAGCTTAAGCTCTTGTAAAAACCAGTCAGCCGAAACATTATGACCACTGCACGTTTACCATAGAATATTATGTTTGTCATACACTATTGCAACAGCCCTGCAGTAATTTCTCCATTAAAGAAGGAGTTTAAAGTTGTTGTTGTTTTATTTTAATTGAATCTGTTTGAGAGAGGTGTTGATATATTTGAATGATTGTTATTGGGATTATAATTTGTGATGCTGTTGAACTGCGCTGGGTTACACTGAGAGGAGTCACTAAATATTTTGGTTATCCCGTCATCTATTGCAGGGCTGTTGATTTATGTTATATGGCAAACGTGTTAGTTTTAATGTGATGGCTAGTTGGTGTATTTCTCATCGGTGCTTTTGCATCAGAGTAGACTTGCCGTTTTTGTTTTCGCGGAACATGTTTTGCATATGATTTAACGATTTTTCTTGGATATAAAGTTCTGTTTTGAGAAGGACAAATGCAAACACACGATGCGCTCTTTAATGATTATAGATCACAAGTTTAATCATGGTGTGAGATTTTAATGATTCTTTTGGTCAACTATGTGATATTTGCTAAAATCAGAAAGTTAATATGATGTTGATTTGATCTGTTTGAGTGGGCTGCAATAGGTTTGTTTATCATATTAAACACATCAGTTTACATCCTGTTTCAACAACAAACGACTAATGTATGAGAGGACAATTTCATTTCCCATCTTTTCAGACATTTAAATGAAAAACTAAGTAAAAAAGTCCTCAGCTTCTTTTTCTTGGCATCCTATCTGGCATTTCACTGTTGCTGGTATGGTTTGGAGGTAGCATGGCTTATGGGAACTTCAAAATAAAAAGGCTATCTTGGAAGAACAACAATTAGATTTTGACTTTATGTCAGTGATATTTGATCAGTAGTCATTGGATGAAATTATCCATTTAGATTGATGAGTTGTGACACCCCTAATGCTTACAGGAAAAAAATGGTGAGAATAGTGTGTAGATTCTGTAAGGTGTCTCTTGCTTTGTAGAGTCCTTTTGAGAAGCTACGCCAAAAGATGAATGACGTCATGGGAGATGGAGGGATCCTGAAAGAGGTGGTCCAGTCTGGAGAAGGCCCCCCTGTGCCGCAAAATGCTTCAGTACTGAGTAGTTATCGGTGGAGCTTTACCCTTCACACCCGCTATTACTTTCCAAATTTATTGTTCAACCTGAACACTTTCTCCCCCCCCCCCCAACACAGTCCACTACTCTGGTTTCCTGGAATATTCAGACCAGCCTTTTGAAACCACGACTCACCTCAAGTACCCACGGATGATGAAGTTAGGGAGAGGTCAGAGACTCCACGCGCAGTTTCTTTGGGCAGTAATTTGCATGTTATCTGCTGAAAATGATGGAAATTGTGGCGGCGCTGATTGAAAGTCACCAGGGGGGCCTGTCCTGTTTTAATAATCATCATTTAAACAGACGTGACGCTGGCCGGGCTGGAGCTCGGCCTTTTGACCATGCGAAAAGGGGAGTCCTCTCGTTTCCTCCTCCAGCCCCAGTACGCATACGGGGACATGGGTTGTCCTCCGTTGATCCCTGCCGCGTCCAAGGTCCTGTATGAGGTTCAGATCCTGGACTTCCTGGATTCAGGCCAAGTTGATGAGTTTATCATGCTGAGTCCGGTAAGAAGGTTGCACATAACCCGCTGTTGTCAGTCTGTGAGCACAGTTGGACATTTTTATACCACTTTAAAGCACATTCGGCAGAAGCTTTACTTGCAGTTTCATCCTTTCTCGCTTCTAGTGCAGTGCTTGCTCAAAACATAGCTTTAGGAGGAAGGCTAATTGTATGTGACTGGATAAGTTTTAGGCTTTACTTACTTCATTAGTGCAACCAGTTGACGTTCCCAGGAGCAGACAGGCTCCCTGCATGTGCTCGATGTGGAGCATCACCAAAACTGGATATGCAAAGGCAACAGCGTTTCCTGCAGTTGTGATAATAAAAAAAAAACAAAAAACAAAGAACAGCTGATGTTTTTGCATGTCTCCAACTCCATCAGCAAAGGTTCTGAAATGTGCATTGCAAACAAAAACAATCAGCATGTCAAAATGATATTATTATATCACGTCAAAGAGAAATCGGGCATCATGTTACTAGGCCGTTCATTGTTGTTATCAAAATAACTGATTATACTACATTTGTGGTCTGTCAAACTGACAGAACTGAGCAGGACTTGCACCGGAAACCTCCGCCCAATGGATGCATGTGTTTCTGTTACATGACGAGTTAGTGCGTATGGTTGTTTTTTGTTTTTTTTAAGAAATCAAATACATCCATTTAAACCCCAATTATATACAATATGAAATCCAAAGTATATACATATTTATTTACACCACTTTCCAATTAGCAACCCTCTCTTAAAGCATGTTAGCCTCAACTGTGCTGGTCTCCAACACACAAGATGTAAGTCGGTGGTTAAATTCCGCTTCGTGGAGTGTGGCATTTGATATATCACAACTCGCCCTTAATTCAAGATGAGGTAAATGTCAGCTCCACACATTTGACAGCAGCAAAGATGGTTTGCAGTACAGATTTCATGTCGTGTGTCAGTGTCCCGACCTGCAAAGACGTTATTTGGGATTTCGGCTTCGTTCCGAGACTTTCACATATATTGTCAATTGCGGTTAAAAATATCTGCAGAAGTGGTGGAGTGCAATGAACAGATTTATATAAGAAACATTATTTTGAAAGTCCAATTTGTCAAAAATGTACGGAGAGGAGGAATAGCTTGCACCAGGAAATGTTAACCAATGAGAACACTTTGATTAAGGTTTCTTTGCACAATGCAAAAACTTACAATGCAAAATAAACATAGAAGACAAATGTGCGTCGTTCAAAAAAGTAACGTAAGTTAAGAATCGATCCTGTTTCCAAAATCACGTATCCGAAATGTTTAACACATAAACATTTTTTCTAGTCTTTAACTCCTAAAAATAGCGACCACGAAACAGGTGATCAGCTCACCGACAGCTGTGATACCCTAAAGATTGTGGTTTGGGTTAAAATGATCGCTTTAGCATTATCAGAAATGTTTGACATTTCACATCCAAACAACTTCACACTCGACTCTGCACTTCCTTTGTTCCCCAGCAGTATGCCTGCCTCATGAGCTGTATGCGGGAACGCAAACGTGGCCACAGCAGGTCAGCTATTTGTGAGTGACTGACTGGCTGACTGGGCTGAAATTCATTTCAAAGCTGTAGTCCCTTTGCAAGCCATTCCAGTCTCTCAAATGACTATTTCCCGGGAGGAGGGCAGGAGAGGGCTAACTGTGTTATGCAAATGGCCTCAGGCGGTTGACATGCCGTTCCATCACTCAGAACCCCAGAGCAGCTGCTCTCCAATCTATCCAAAATGTCCAGATCACACCAAATGACACCAAATTAGGCACACGACTCACCAAATCTGGCATAGCTCAGACAAGCTGTTCTTGACATATGTGAATGACAGACAGCAGATAGACAGAGTCCTTTTTATATAGATATACATTGTGCAGACGCTGAGTCATTTTCAGTCATGAATAATGTTATTTATAAGAGAATTGCCATTTAATGCAGCAATAGTACAAAAGATGTGTTACACTATCACCGACTTAATTATTTGGAGTAATAGTGTCTTTTTCATTCTCACGCTTCGCCTTGCATACCTGCTCTTGTTTGAAAGGCGTGGTGTCCTCCCATCTTGGATATGTACAGAACGTCATAAACCATTGTTGCGTAATTAGGACAGAGAGGATGCTGTTGCTGAGCAAAACCTACATAGTGTTGCTGTCAGGAATCATAGTTTATTCTATTTTTTACTCTAACTACTCTTGTAAGATGGCGGTTACTTTCCGTTGCAGGAGGAGCAGAACACTGCTCCTTTGTCCACACTCGTTGAAGTTGTCAGCACACTGCGCAGTTTTGGCAACCGCTGTTTCAACCAGAGCCGCTACGACAACGCCAAAGATCGCTATAAGCAGGTAACACAGTTTTCCTGTCGCACGTTCTGCTACTTTTATTAGTTCGGATTTCATTTGGTCAGCCGTCGAGATGAGATGCTTATGGAATGTCTTCATCTACTTGAAGCAAAACCTGAATTTGGATTGTGAAAAGCGTGTCAGTCTTTCATAACGGACTGTGCTCGGACGGCAGGCTATGACGTTGTTGCGGAACAGAGAGACACAGAAGGATGCGGAGGAGGAGGAGGAGATCAAAGCTGCTCTGCTGCCTCTGTACCTGAATCTTTCCCTCACCGAGCTCCGCCTGGAGAGCCCACAGAAAGCCCTGAAATATGGCAACAAAGCCTTGGAGATAGACTGCGCCAACACCAAGGCCCTTTTCCGCTGTGGACAGGTCAGACTGAGCTTTTGTTTGTTTTTTTGCCAGCATCTGGGGCCTGCTTCAAGAAGTAGGTTTATGTGACCCGCCAGTTCCATCCGTGGGCCCGTGGTCACAGAGTGACACCATTTGGGAGTTGCCATTAAGTTTTCTTAATAGTCTTTCACATGTAACAGCAATACAGAGTGTCCGACGATCAAAGGCGACACATCCTGTCCAAACTGGCTTTTAGCTCCTCCTGATCCGCCTCAGGCCGGCGTCTTGTGCACACTCCTGAGCCAGAACTGCCGCATGCACAAAGAAAACATGCCGCTGAGCCACACCGTCTCTCCGCCACAGCTGATTGCCAAAACCACCCCCACCCCCGCAGTTTTAACAACCAAAACTTAAACCCAGTCTCCTAACTCTGAGCTGTGAAACTCTCTTGTTGGTTGTTGTGAAACTCACTTGTTGGTTTCACAACAGCTGATCCGAGTTGGCTAAGTCAGCTGAACTGAACCCAAGTGACTATGTTGCCTCAGGGTTATGCCCGTGTTGGGTGAATTTAATATAATCAGATTCACCATAGTGAAATGTTATCATTGTCATTATTCAGCATGGTCTGTTAATTCATCCTTTTGCAGATGTAGATTTTCTTCATGCAGCGGTATCGCTCTGGAGACTCATGCTGTAACGTGATTGGTGCCGTGACCGGGTTTGCTATAATGCTGATTAAAGCATACTCTAGACGTCTAGTTGAGCAGTCAGATTGCTTGGTTGGAGCTACTTGAATAGTGGATGATAAAGTGGTGGCCCTACAATATTGAACGTTTCATTTTTGCCTTAAACTCCCAGCCAGTAGATCAGATGTAAGTACAGGTACAAGTACACTTGCCTTTGTGCCGCTGTTAAAGGCAACACTTCTTGGTTTGCTTTAAGAGCGTCAGTGGTCTGGAACTGCGGCGGTTCTTGCAGTGCCAGTCAGTTGTGAACACATCATTCAAAGACACAGGCTACATTGACTGTAAAAACATAATGCATCTGAGAGCGAGCAAGAAGAAATGACAGTCTGTAAAGTAATTTGTTTGTGGTAGTTTGGCACATATCGGCAATCTTTTAAATACAGAGAGTAGAGGCATATAGAACAGTTTTAGATGTGTGTTTTGTATTGATTTTTAAAAAATTGACAATCGTTATTTCTTCATGTTTGTTACGTGCTAGAAAGGAAAGAGATTTATTTGTCAACTCCACATCCTCTTGTTTCACGCAATCATCTTTGTGGGAAAGAACGGCTAAACGGTTGTGCCTCTAAAATGATGAAATTCCACTGGGCCCCTTTTTTTTCCACCAGCCAAAAATGTAAAAGTTTTTTACCTTTAACTTATTCGTTTATGATAGTGAAGCCTGAAGTATCTCTGAATACAACCCTGTTTCCAAAGAAGTGGGGACGCTATGATGAATATAAATGGAGACAGAATGTGATGATTTGTCCCATATTTAATTTATAATGGCACAGACAACTTATTAAGGTTTAAACTGAGAATTAAAGGTTTTTTTTTTCAATTTTGAATTTGATGCCAACAGAATGCTTCAAAAATTTGGTAGAACCATTGTGAATGCTAAGAGAAAACACCTGGTGTAACATATAGTAGTTAACTAGGTTAAGTGGCAACAGGTTAGTAACATAATTCGGTATAAGAGCACCTGTCTTTCAGAGGTAAAGATGGGGAAGGACTCACCGCTAGGTGAAAGACTGCACTGGCAAATGGTGCAATGATTTAAGAATAATTAATCTTATTGTCTATAGTACATTATATTAAGAGAATCAGAGGAAATCACTGTACACGTGTGAGACCGAAAACCAATACTGGATGGTCATGACCTTCAGACTTTAGGTGGAAGCACATTGGAAAGGGTCTCAATTCTGTAGTGGACATCTTTGCATAGTTTGGAACACTTCCAAAAACGCTCATCTGTGAACACAGTTCATTGCTCCTGTGTGTCAAAAAAAATGCAAGATGAAACTCTGTACAAAACAGATCCTGAAACGCCGCCGTCGTCTCAGGCTTCAGCTCATTTAAGATGAACTCAGGCAGAGTGGAAAACTGTCCTGTGGTCTGACAGATGCCCTGTCCTTCAGGCTGAAGAGTGCGTGGGCCATTTTCCCTCTTATCAGCGTCCAGTTCAAAAGGCATCAGCCGTGACGGTGTGGGGGTGCATTCGTGCACATGACAACGTGGGTAATCCCCACATTTGTGACGCCGCCGTTCACGCTGAGCAATGTAGACGCGTTTGGAGCAACTTATGCTGCCAAGTCGACAATGTCTTTATCGGGGAAGGCCTCGCTTATTTCAGCAAGAACATGCCAAACCACATTCTGCACATACAGTATTACAGCAGCATGGAGTCCAGATGCTTCCTGACCTGCCTGCAGTCCCGACTTGTCACCCATTGGAAGTGTGTGATTCATTATGATACGCAACATACCACAAAGGAGACCCCCAAACTGTTGAGCAGCTGAAATCCCACATAATGCAGAAATGGGACAATATCCCTCCTTTAAAAATTACAGCAATTGCCCTCCTCACTTCCAAAGAAGAAGAGATGCAACAAAGCAAAAACACTCTCTCACTTTCAATAAACGGTGAACACTTTTTGAAACCGGGCCTCAATTTAAAAAAAAGTAAATACAACAACATGAAATTTTTTACAAAGGACTTTAATGGATGGTAAACATAGGTAGAAGTTATAGGTGAAGCCATTTTTTAGTTAACACCAGAGCAGTTGTGGATTTATTGAAGCACAGTGAGTTCCGATGAATTTTGGCCAGCATTTAACTGCAGTTCTAAACTATAAACCCCATGTGACCCTGAATGCACAATTTAAGCTCTGGGTGCTATTAGATACGCAAAGCAGGAACAAAGGACAATGCGTTCTTAAGACTGATGTGGTCCTTCTCCAGGCGTATCTGGAGCTGCACGAGTATGAGAGCGCTCAAGGTTGCCTCATCACTGCTCAAGCAAGGAAGCCCTTCGACAGCGACATCAACAACCTCCTGAGGAAAGTAGCCACGTAAGCTGAACTTTCAGTGATCCATTCAGATTCGTACAGTACGGAGTAGCTACTGGACGGGTGTCAGGATGCCTGCGTCAGCGGATTCATCTTCTGTCACATCTGAAAGGGAAAATTATGTGATTTATTGGCGATATGATGACTGTTATTGATTCCTTCACTGGGTAATGCACACGAATCAGCAAATAACATA
Source organism: Dactylopterus volitans (assembly GCA_901007715.1). Taxonomy (NCBI): domain Eukaryota; kingdom Metazoa; phylum Chordata; class Actinopteri; order Syngnathiformes; family Dactylopteridae; genus Dactylopterus; species Dactylopterus volitans. The sequence goes on from CAAKHG010021416.1 coordinate 28,226, forward strand.
CACTCAGATTCGTGACAGATAATTCTTGTCATTTATGTTTGGTTTCAGCATACTTTTTTTTGCAGATTTTTTGTTGTCAATTGAGTGTCGGACGGGATTACCTGAAGCCGCAAGCAGATATGATTATGTGTGTGTGAATCATATTCATGTTATAGATGCTACAAGGACAGTTTGGACAAACAAAAAGACCTGTACTCAAAGATGTTCCGAAACTTGAAGGGGCCGACAAGGATGTAAAGATGACAAGCAAGGTAAGCAATTCGATTGCCAGCGATTACACAAATGATTTCAGTCTTACTTGGATGGGCTATCTCATCATTTCAGCCAGCATAAAACAATGATTATTTCTCAGTGTTCCACAACTGCAGCTTCAGACTGACTGTGTATGTCGGTATTATGCGGCCAATTTGAAAAAGGATTCGAGCAAATAGTTTCCATGCACATTTTTATTTGAAAGTTGTCATAGAGACACCTGTCAAAGGAGAAGACACATGAAATGGCAAATTTTCAAAATGGGAAACAAAAGTGCTGCAACTGCTGCTGCTGCTACTAAATCACTGGTATAAAGTTGACGCATAGTGGCCATAATAGTTGTGTGTTCAAGGAGCAACTGTGACTATATAATTTCCTCCGGAATCAATAAATTGTGTCTGATTCATGATGATTCTGATGATATATTGATATTAAGTTACAGGAAATCTGTGGTTGTTTGTTACTTCTGCACAGTTTCAACTTCTCGACTCACACTGACAGACACAGTTGGAGTTTGATGATTTACAAACTCTCCAAGCTCTTTCGAAAATATCTTTTTGGGGCCAAAAAAAAGGGGATTGTTGTCTGGCCATGTTTTTTTTTTTTTTTTAACCTGAATAAAATAGGGTATTGCTCCATTTTTACCATCCAGGACAAATGGTTAGCATTAATTACAGTCAGAATGGAGACAAATCATGTTTAACCTTTTCACGTTTTCCATTAATAAAATGTTTGTGTGTTGCAGATGGCGTTGAGCGAATCTCAGTAATCAGCAGCACATTTTTTCTCCAGTACTCTAAACGCGGAACATTTGGGTTTTTGTTAATAGCGCAAAGGGAACGTCATTGCAGCGGTACACTGCTAATTTCCTCCCTTAGAACACTTGCCATCTTGAAATGTTTTTCAAATGTTCAGTTACATCGCACAATAGTTCCTCTTCTATTTGAAGATATCCTTTGTAGGATGACCTCGCATCGCTAACAATGCAAGGACATTTGCAGTTTATGCATCGTCCATGAGGTTGCAAGCTCTTCTTTGATAATGTGTTGAGAGTTTTCATAGGATTTGATCATGCTTGACGTGATAATGCCACCAATAAATATATGTTGCCACTTCTAAGACATCGTGTCATATGTGTAACTTTTGCAAGTTTTCAGGATTTTGAATTCGCTAGATTCAGTGCCAAAACATTTATTTTATATACCTTGCTGTTCTTGATGATGCCAGTGGGCCGTTGTTTCATTCAGAGGATAATGTGAAGGTTTGGGTTAAAATACTGCAGCGTTTTGTTTTGTTTTTTGAAGGTTCTTACCCAGGATATTCAATTCAATTCAAAAACTTTATTTATCCCCGGGGGGGGGGCAATTCAAAAAGGATGAGGAGCAGCATCATACAAACCGAACGTCAAACAAAATCATACAAGTGCTACAGACAAAAATATTCCAGCGACCGTCATTATCAAAGTGCTCTGTGCTTCACACTAAAGTGCTGAGTGCTATACACATTCAGTCTGTTGAGGGGCTGGGCAATGACGGCGGGACAGGGTGGGGTCAGTGTTCAAGAGCTGGACTGCTGTGGGGATAAAGTTGGCCCCCCTCCTTTGTATTCTGCAGCGTGGACAGCGCAGCCTGCGGCCTGATGGGAGCCACTCGAACACAGAGTGCAGCGGGTGTGAGGGGTTGTGTAGGATCCTGTGAGCAGTGCGGACTGTTTGTTGATCACAAAAAGCAGACAGAGCTCTAACAGGGAGTCCAGTGATTTTAGAGCAGACTTTGGTGATGCTGAGTAGGCGTGTGCGATCTTGCAGGCTGATGGAATAAAAACCAGGAGATGAATGAGAATGTTAAAACACTCTCAATGAAGGAGTGGCAAAAGGTCAGGAGGATGTCTTTATTCACTCCAAACGGTCTTAGCTTCCTGAGCAGATATCGTCTCTGGTGGCACTTCTTAAGGATCTCCTCAGTGCTGGAGGAAAACCTCAGAAGGCCATCGAAGATTGAGCCCAAGCACCTGTATTCCTCCACAGGGTCCCCCCAGGTGACGGTGGTGACGGCCTCTGCCAGAAGCCTCTGCTTGCTGGAAAATGTTATAATCACCTCTTTGGTCTCGGTTGAGTTCAGCTGGAGACGGCGCCTTCGCACCAGGTGATAAAGTGTTAAACTGTCGGGTTAAACTGTAGGTTTAACTGTAGGTTAAGTTTTTGTCCAGGTTAATTATCATTTTTCTGCCATCTTTGCTGAAATTTTAGGATCGTAACTCGACTCCGATGGCCTCCTTTACTCTGATGATCACATGACATTGATAATCACCGGGGTCATCACAACCAATCACAACTTGACTCTGATCAACGCAAGACTAATAATTACCCGACTCTCATTGTGCAACTGTGATCATCACAGGACCCACATAGAAATGCTCCTCCAAGCTCCACCTCCAACCAGCGGCTTGAACCATGAACGCTAACACCAGCATCTCCCCCTCCACCGCACTTTAATTATTCAGTCACTCCTAACCACCTTTTTACATTTCAATTACATTCAAAATGTAAAAGAGGAGCTAGATTGAAAGTGGGACACACAAACACTCAATGTAAAAAAAAAAAAAGAATTTATAAAACTTTATCTGCACGTTTTTATTTTGATCTCGGATGAAAAGATTTGAAAACGGCTTTTTATTTTCAGAAATCAAATGTTCCTGCGGTGTATCAATTTAGGTTGTTTTTCCATTTTAAATAGTTACTTTAACATTCCCACTTCACACACGTTTTTGCTTGCCACTTACTTCTGCATACTTAACGCTACAAGTTTTTCAAAAGGCCAAGCTTTTTTCTCAGCTATCAGAGTGCACACATTCTCTGCAGGGAATCCATTTTCTAGTTGTTTTTTTTTTTTGCTGATTCATTCTCAGTGTTCGGAACGGAGCGCTTTCAGCGTTCATTGCCATCATCATCCGATCGCCTCATCCGTACTTTGTTGTGTCAGGGAAGCTGTTTAAGTGATCAATGAGCTCGGCGCCTCTCGGCATGACTCACCGGCCCGCCGACAAAGCCTCGGCTTCATCCAGCGAGCTGATGGTCATTACCTGAAATGGTCAGGATGTGCTGGCTGCTGTAGTTAAGGTGATCGCAGTCTGAAGTTTTATTGCTTTCTTGGTCCACTTTCAGTGTCTTGGGTGCGTTTAGGTGCCTTACAAAGGCGAGCGGAAATATATGGCTGTGTCTTCACGTCCCCGTTTGACCGCGCCGCCCGCCGCCGAGTCCCTGCAGAAGGAGACGGCAAAGGGCGCAGCAGCGGTCTTGAAGGGACGACAGCTCCTGATACTTAAAAAAACAAGGACGTTGATATTCTCTATAAATTGCAGGTGTGCCGATGTCTCCTTGAGCAAGACACCCAGTCCAACTTGCTGGTACGAAGAAGAATCTTTTGGGTGCAAAACATAAAAGCTACAGCCAGAGACTGCAGCTATCAATATAACGATCACGAATCATTCAGCCACTCAGTGCTTAGTAGTAACAAGGAGACCCCCTAACAACATTTGCATGTAGATGAATATCCATCAGCAGCAAAGACTGCAACATTAATGCCAGTAGAGAGGCCTGGAACATTATTTTTGGGTGCATATTTGTATTTGTCAGCATTAACCCAAAAGTCCTCCACCAATCAAAGACTTATGTATAATCTTATTCATGAAGCTATTATTCAATGATGGCTGCATGCAGATATTAAACCTAAGTAACCTTTGTATTATTTATTTATTTTTTTGCCTGTTCCTCTGACATTTAAGTGCCATACAAGTTCCTGTCAGTTTTATATCAGTTGGAAAAACACAGCTGTTTACAAGAGCACAAGATGGTAATTTAGAGTGGCAGCAAATCCCAGATGTGTCTCTTCTGAGCCCGACATGCATCGATTTGTGTCTCCACATCGATGAACAATATTCAAACACCTTTTCTCATTTTCAGACGAGTCCTGTTGTCTTTTTTTTTTTTTATTATTCCAACAGCGACGGATTCAAGCTGGAATGAATTTGAATAAATATGAATTTAAATACGGTTGGTAGGTAATCCCGCCCACCCACATGTAGGTCTGGTGTCATGTCTGCATCACACGCTGGGAGCACGATGGAAGCCAGAATTGCTCCGAACTGTCAGACTCAAAAGGTCGTGTTAGAAAATGACAGCCTTGATTTACATCTATTAAACATCTGATCTATTCGATTTTAAAATTAGAGGATTACGGAAGCCACGAATGGTCATAGTAGCAATTTTATTTTCATCTTAAGATCTCAAAGGCCTATTTTGTTGAGATGAATTTTTCACTTTTTTTGATTTGGCATATTTTCAGAAATGACTTAGATTTTTCAGTTTTATGTTTGAGAAAAGATTTGAAACCTTTCACAACATCAACTAGGCTTTAGAGAGGTCTTCAGGATGCCACTCTGGCAAACATCCTTTAGGGCAAACTTCTACCATGTGCAACTGAGCTTGGAAACCCCCCCACAGCGTGTCACTCAAACATGTTCACAGGCTGAGCTCAGCTCTGCTTTGCTGTCGTTTACATGGCGATGACTCGTTGAAAGACCTGCCATACATAAAAATACGTGCAAACATTCGCAAACTTCTCATGCCACTTTGAAGAAACACTTTTTAAATAGTAATGCTTGTGAATATCTGCAGTCCGCCTGTCTTGTCCTCTTGGATTCCATCACATTCAAGTCAGCCCCCACATTTCTCAGGGGGGTCATAACGATCTGCTGAGTCCGTGCCGCCCTCATGGAGTTGGATGTTTCCCACAAGAGCGCCTCGACCGGGTCCAAGAGGAGATGACTCAAATGCAGGGATCAGACTAGAAAGACGGGGGAAGTACATTAATCAGTTTTATTTCAGAAACTGGGCTGAAACACGTAAAAGCAGTGCGACATGCCAAAGTTCAAATTCAATGGAAAAGTCCAAAAACAACTTTTAGGGGACCACAGGGGGAAAAAACAGCTTGAAAGCTTGAAATAAATGTAAAGACAGAAGGGGGAACGCAGTTTAAATAGACAAGGGCAGGTGCAACGAGAGAGGCGCAATTAGGGCAGAGACAGGTAATCAGCGGTGGAAACAGGAAGTTACACAAGAAATGCCAGGGAGAACGTGGACTTCAAAATAAAACAGGAAATTTCACTGAGAAGTCCAAAACAAAAGCACAGTTCAGACCGGGAACAAAATCTGACAAATCTCTCTGATGTTGAATTCGGAGATAAGAATTGAGTTCGAATTAGTTTACCCGTTAAATGCAGGGTAAACTAAGAGCCCGCAGAGGCAGGGCAAGTTCTCTGCTATTAGCGATCCTCAACTTACTGACATAAGACATGGGATTCCTTCTTTCTAATAAAATTTAATCAATCTGGTTCTAAGTAATGGGCATTTATAAAGTGATATGGAGACTGAATTTCCATTTAGCTCAATTTCATTCGGATGTCATGTTAACGTGAGCTGATTGCTGTGGTCACTGGGCAAGTTGTATAAGTAGCTGTATGGCCAGCATGTGCACATTTATGGAGATGCAAATGAAATGATGAAACAAACCGAATCACAACACAGGGCTGAAAACCTGTGACTTGTCCGCTGTCAATCTCTGGTGTTATGGTGTTGGCTGGGAGATGAGGGGTCATCGATCACAAGCAGCATATCGGCGCCATCCGTGGTGCTCCCCCTCTCTCTTTCAACCATTTTCGCCTGATTAAGAAGCTCCTCAGCCTCTTCGAAGTGCACCTAGTGTATCAATGGTTTCTGCAGCTTAAATAAATTAGAAGTATGTCATATGTGCGTATTCTAATTGGGCCAGGTCATAGAGAACAGCCTGATTTATTTGACCTGATTCATTCAATCCCTTCCAATTTGAGATAAATTGGAAGTGAATGGCAGGCAAAAAAAAGTACATATATCTTGTATATACATATGGAATAGTAATGTTGATAACTAGAAAATGCTGGTAGGGTCAGATAAGGGAACTGTTGAAGGAATGCCGGAAATTGCTAAATTGAAAAGTGTGCTTAAATTGCTGTGATGATGTCACACTCTCATGGCAGGGGGGGGAGGGGGGGTTAAATAAGCTTAATATTTTATAAAGTAGGGAACAAAATCCTAACGTTTTCTGAAAAAAAAAAAAAGAAAACTGAACATTTTGACATTTCAACATTTAGGCAGGAGGTGCTAATGGGCACTTTGCACTGGTCAGTACACTGCCTGGCCAGAGGGGGGCGCCAACACGCCTGAGGCGCTCCTCCGTCGCCGCGTGTCGCCCCGCCCCCTCCGTTCCCCTGCGCCGCCCCTCCAGGCTCGGCCGAGTTGTGGCGAAACAAACACGACAACCGGGGAGCGACGCGGAGGGAGGACACCGGAGCGCGTGAGCCACACGAAGGAGTCCAGCGATGGAGGCGTCGGGCAGATAGACGGACGGACGGGCCGGCGGACGGACGGACGGACGGGCCGGCCGAGGGGCGCATGCACGGGCGGGCGGCGCGGTCACCTCTCAGCCGGCGATTGGGCGGCGACAGCTGCGCGTGAGACGCGGGGGAGAAGGGAAAGCGGGAGAAACATGAGTCGGCAGCAGCACCAGTCCCAGGGAGTGGTTCTGACGGGTTACCACAGCAACGCGGAACTCCTGCCCAAGCCCGGTGCGTGCCTGGACCAGGACCAGGAGCCCACGGCGGCCAGGTGGGACATCTGTGTGTGTGTGTGTGTGTTGTTCTTGTTGTTGCACCACAGCAGCTAAAACTAAGGAAACTACCGGCAGAGGATAAAGTGCACGAGCGAGGGGCAAAGGTCACGTACCTGGTGTTATTTTAGTTGTTGCAGAGCAGTTGGACGGAGCCCGCCCCACCCCTGCCTCCACCCCTGCCTCCACCGCCCCGCCTCTGTCCAGCTGTTAGATTAGTTACTTCAGCAGATGTGTGTGACTCCTACCTTGGCCTTGGGCTGTGTATTTTCCCCCCTAATCAGCAGTTTAACCTTGGTTTTGTTCGACTCGGCCGAGTCTAACTCAGCACTGCTCCCACTGAGGCTTTAACTGTTTACCGAAAGCATGTGTGTGTATAGAAAACACACTTTTTTTTTTTATCAGACTCAGAATTTGATCGGTGCTGTTGGAAATCAGCAACGAGTAACACCACTGAACTTGGTTTTGATCCAGTACAAGTAGTATAGGGTCATTATTGCTGATATCGATGCAATAAAATAAAGCAATATAAATATAATCTAACAATGATTATTTTTTAAGTGTAAGGACACACAGAACGGCCGTTTTAAACATTTAATTTTGAGTTACCATATGTTTTCAAACTTTTCTGAAAATCGATAATCAAAGTGCAGACAATTAGAGCCTGATTGATGTTTGGAGCCGATATTCATGCCGATACTGTGGAGAAAAAAGGATTGCCAGTTCTGCAGCATTGGCCAGAGGGTGCTCAATAGAAGTTCTTAATATCACTGCATATTGGTCATTTTTCCTTCAAAACCGATATGTCTGTGCTTTGCGAATAAATTGATTGGGCCGTCTCGCAAAACTTAACATCAGCACACATTGATTTTTTTCTGCTGATACTGATATATCGGTGACTCGCAAATATCGGACAATGATAATGGGATAATATTCGGCATAAGTTTGGGAGCACAGATCAACATGTCAGTTTGTCTTGTACTTTGGTTCATGAGAGAATACTTGCAAAACTACCGATGTTCCCATCAGCCCCAGCTTCACTTTGTCTTCGATGCCAGTTTTCAACACTCGTGTGGGAAAGAACAATCTGTCTTGTTAGTAGAAATTTGTGAAGTCAAAGCTTTCATAAAAATTCCGGACAAACTAGCACGTTAGTGAGCGGTGGCTGTTTGAATCTGGCAAACACGATGTTACTTGAAGGCAACATTAGGCTTCTCGCTGAAATATGCAACATCACGTCATTGTGGACCTCCGCTTGCTTACTTGTTTCAATACAACTTGACCCTGGAATCGTTTTTTCCCAAAGGAGCACAGGGAATCAATATTTTGGGATTAATCCTCCAAACCCTCATGGAAAGGTTCTCTTTTCGGTGGGTTAAGAATATTCTAAAAAGCAGCTACTTCGTAGCTTGTCATATTTCAGTCAAAATCATCCCAGACATGAGCTTCTTGTCTGTTTATTGCAACCGTAAATTGAATATTATATTTTCGCTGTGCTTCAGACAAATCGACTGGTGGATTCAATTCTGGGAACTATAGACCAACGTAGGGCCGAGCAATAACGGTGATAGTGTATTGATCAAGCACGGTTATGAAAATGATCAGATGATTTATCAACGGTGAGGATAATTCTTAGTTAAAGTCCCGAATTTTATATTTTACAAAAGTCATGGAGACAAAAGCAGGAAACGAATGACAACTTTACATAAAGAAAGATGCTCATGAAAAGGTGCGGCCGGGTCCTCCTTTGGATTTTATGTCCAGATTAACAGTATATGGGCCATAAGGGGAATGCTCCAATTCTCACATTCCTCAGCAACCGATAGGTCAGAGGTTTGAGTGAAGGTCGCCTCTCCGTATATTTAATTTAACCGCAACAACAGAAGTGCGTACGGGGGCGTGATTTACGGCCAGTCAGCCATGAAGGACGAGCCCGCGTTCCTCCCGGACGTGTTCTCCCATTTGCCGTGTTGATGATGCTGATGGAGTGCGTTGTCTGACACATTAGTCCAAAGTGCCTCATGGGCCTTCAATTAGGTTGATGTCTGGTGATTTTAATGATCACTAAACCGTTGACAGGTCCTTATTACTCTCCCACCCACCCCTCCGCCCATTCATTCATGTTTTCTTTCACGCGTCTATAATCCCAGTACACTCACATCATGTCATCTCGATTTCATCGCTACAGCGAATCCTGCCTTGGTATTGCCGCGGTTATTTATAGCTCCTCGTTTGCATCGCCCGATGAGCCTCCTGTCAGCCTCTTACAGTGAGTGAATGGAGACGGAGCACAAACCGTATGGAAAGTGTGCGGTTACGCTCTCATTTCTAATGGCTGTTCCTGCTGGTTGTGTCTGTCTGTCTGTGTGTGTGTGTGTGTGTGTGTGTGTGTGTTAGAGGCAGCC
>CAAKHG010021419.1:0-11100 GCA_901007715.1 Dactylopterus volitans
GGGGGGGGGGGGGGGGGGGGGCGTTTACAGAATTCCGCGGAATTTTTTTTTCCTCCTTTTCTCTGCCCGGGCTGGTGAATAGCGAGGCTGAGGACAGATCTTTTAATATGCTAATTCTCCGGGGTCCTTTTTTTTATTTTGTGTGTGTGTTATATTGCCGCACAGGGAGAGGAATCACGGCCCATCTGCCCCATTTATAGTTTGTTGGGGGGTCTCTTTTCCAGCTGCCCCCCTCCCAACCTCCGAAACCAATTGTCAGCTCGTGTGTGTGTGTGTGCTTGTGTCCGTAGATGCCCACGATTGGAGGGGGCCTGCACCGCCAGCCCCTGCAGGCACGGGGGCACCTGCCTGGACCACTGGTCCTGGCAGCAGTGCCGCTGCGTGGACGGCTTCACCGGCAAGTTCTGCGAGAAGTGTAAGTCGCGGCGCCTTTGAAGTGTCTCCCGGGTTGCTGAGGCTGCACGTACCGCCGGAGCATCCTCTCATGACTATTAATGACTGCGCCCCGCCCGGGCCGTCGGACTCGCGGCTTAATATAGGCCCCCGCTGCCGCATCCTGAGCCTCGTTTCAAAGCGCGTTTAAATATATAACATCAGAGGGAAAACGGAGCGAGGAAAGATCCGAGGTGGGTTAGGTGCGGCGGCGGCAGCGGCGTCAACCATTTTCACTAATAATCAATGCCAGGCTTTCACATTAGGCTTTCGTATTATTACTGGAGACAAACAGCATCATGACTGAGAAGACTGGCAACATCCGCGGGGTTTTTTGGGAGATCTGCCCGGTTTGCTGTCTGTCAGGCACTGAACGCGGATCCTCCAACATTAAAAGCGCTGGCTGATCGCTGCGCGAAGAACAGGGAGGTGACACGAGCAACCGGTCCGGGATGGAGCGAATGGAAAAGGCTGAAGTTTTGACCCCCGTCTCCACTCTTGACAAAAACGCGTCAGCGGCTCCGCGCGCCTCCGACGCTGGCGCTTCCTCGGCGCCATAGTTTGACGAGAGGAGCCACCTGTCGAAGCCGCTTAGGCACTAGCCAAAAAAATAAATACATTTTAAAAAACCCACCAGCGCCGGCCAACATCTGGCTTTTTGAAAGGTTAAAATCAGCTTTCACTCCCGGATCAGACCACTCTGCAGTCGACCACCAGCTCCGCCTCTGATAGGCAGTGACGCAAACCTGATACGGGCTAGCTTAGCCTTGTTTCCAGCATGCATTTTTTTGGGGGTTTCCATTGACAAGAGTTGTGGATGGTACCAAAGAAACCATACCATACCGATTTTGGTAATCCCTCCATTGGGGTACCTAGCATACTGATCCCGTACCTGAAGCGTGGAGCTAGACACGCTGCCGTCGCTGGCTGCCCACACAGATCGCGCCTCGATCTGTTTAAATATATAATTGATTTCACCAGTGGAGACTCCAGACTTTTGGTTTTTCTGTGGAAAAAAATGGCTGGACGGAGCAGCGAGGAACCCCGAAGCTGGTCTCGCATTTACCGCTGGTCCCTCAGAGAGGCTGAACTCAGAGAACTTCCAGCCAACGGCCGAGCAGCGGCGGCCCAGAAGCATAAAGCTCCACAGTGATTATCGTCGCGTCAAAGACCACAACAGCCGGAGCGGCGTGGACAGAAAGGCATCGAGGTGGTTCAACATGATGACTGGATCAAGCCCGCCTACCACGGCCTGCGGTGGAAACGCGAACTAGATCCAGTTCGTGAAGTACTGTACCGAAGTGCCTGGTTCAAACGGCGTTTTAGCCTCAAGCTCCGTCAGGGTTAGGGTTAGGGTTAGGGTTAGGGCTGCTGCCTACTACCATGTTTTCAGGCGACAAACCTGATGCACCCTAAGCAAAAAGATTGAAAGGCAAAGAAGGCGGACGTCAATCAAACCTGCAATTTAACGTGTTCACTCAGTGGCTGCCTACTTGGTAGACTGTGTTCTTAGAGAGGACAAATGCCCTAATGAACCCTCCTCGCTCCTTCTCCCGCAGACATCACGGCCGACACGGCGCTCTCCCTGGACGGCACCGGCCGCCTGGACTACGCCCTGAAGCAGGGCCCCAAGCGGGAGGTCCTTCTCAGGCGGTCCCTGCAAGGCGCCGCCCCTGACCCGGCCGGCCCCAGCAGCCTGGAGGTCAAGTTCAGGACGCGCAGCAAGAGCGGCACCCTGCTGCACGTGCAGGAGAACAGCAACTACACCACGGTGAAGGTGAGCGTGCGGCTCCTCCGGGCCCCTGACGTGAACTTTAAAACAACTTCCACATTGCGAATAACAACGCCGCCTGCGCCATACGGGCCCGTTCGGTGCCGTGAGGGGCCCACATGCTAAATTCATCACGGTGCACGTTCCAAGACATTTATTTCCATCGTAGCCGTCGAGGTTCTGTTTTTAACTAAAGCGAAAATCAGAGCGACTGCGCTTCTAAATAATGAAACATTGCAGCTCCGGTAGTGGTTTTACAATAAAAGCGTTCCGAGGAAGTGAAGGGCTCCGGCTCCCGAACTACTGAAAGTGTTCACGGGAGGAAGTCTGGAGTTTGAATCATCGGCACACAAGAGCAACAGCATTTAACAGGGGAGATCAGAGAACAGGGAGGCTTCCCACTAATAGGTGTATTAAAATACAGGCATTAAAGGGGAAATATAAACACGGGCTGTCTAATCATATCTCAGATAAAGAGCTTGCTCAGTTGAGATTAATAAAGGTGCTGGCAACTGCGTTATTTGAAAAAACAACAAAAAAAGAAAGAAGAAGCATTGGAAACGAACAGATCGTTGCGGTCCAGCGGAGAATCAGATTTATGCAAATAAACGTGGAGCGATTTGTCCACCGTTGCAGATCCGAGTCCAGAACGAAAGACGCGGCCTTGTGACAAACTCTCCCCAGCAGGAAAAAAAAAAAAAAAGCCCACTGAGCTAATTGCAGCAGTGGAATCAGTTTTGTTTGGCGACCGGTTTCGGCCAGTTGGCCGGCGGGTCGCGCAGAGCGGCCAGCGTGAAAGTTAGGACCGGCCATCAGCCGCTGGCACATCGGCGCCGAGTCATGATGGTGATTAGCGTCTCGGCCGGCGCCAGGACGCAAATCAGTCTTGTCTCATTGGCTTCAGAGGACTTTTTTTTTTTTAAACCCGGCGTGCGTCGTTCCCGCTTTCCACGCGCGGCGCAGGCGCGGCGAAAACCCTCCCCTCAGGCGCCCTCCCTCTCTTGAACCTCAACCCCTCTCCCTTTCCCCCACCCCTCGGACTCGATCATGACTCGGGCAGCCTCCCAAACAGGCCTGCATAGTCATTCATGCACTTCAGTTTTCCTTTTAGACCCCTTCCCCTCCGACGTCGGCCCACTTTTCGCCAGACTCGCCGCGCCTCCTTCCCTCCCTCCCTCCCCTCCCTCCTCTCCCTCCGCTCTCATGATTATGTTTCCCGGCTTTGAGTGGCTCCTGGTGCTTATTGAATCTCTGTCCAGAAAAATATTTTAAGTGCTAAGAAAGTGGAGCAGCGGTGGGGGGGAGGGGGGGGACGGCGGGATTACGTGCGGTGTATGTACGTTTGTTTTTGAGAGGGAGGGCTATATATGCTGAGGCGTTGAAGGAAGAAGAAAAAAGATGTTTCAAAGATAAACGCCGTGATTGGTTTTCCAGGTTTTGAGCACCGGAGTTTTTCTTTTTTTTGCATGGGGGACTTTCCATTCCCCGCCCGCCCCCCATTTTAAATCAATTCCTCCGGAAGCTACTTATCATTGCTGATTTTGGGGGGCTTTGAAAAGGTAGAATAGGATTACTTTTCCATCAATAGTGGGGGGAAGGGGGTTAAATATGAGATTACCATGCGCAGCGTAAGCCGCAAACTCGTCCACGCCAAAGTGAGCTTGATTAATTTCTTTTTAAGGTCTTTCCTCTGTTCTTTTTTGGGGGGTTTTTTGTTTTTTTGGAGAAGACCTTCAGCGGGTGTGTGAATGAAAGGGGCGTTTGCGCGGAATTTAGCGTCAGCAGGCTTCTGATTATCTGGCTGCTGAATAAGCGCGAGCGACTCCTCGGAGCACCTTTTGGCAGATTTATGAGCTTTCCAACCCTGACCTCAGCCCCGACGGCCCGAAAGCTCTGGTGGCAGATTTTGCTCGTGATTGATTGCGACACGATAAGTAATTAATCTGCGTTAATCAGAAAAGCTGCGTTTCAAATCCTCCTAAAAAAATCGCCTCAGAACAAAAAAAGAACAAAAACAAAAAAACATTTTTCATCGGAAGCTCGATTTAAAGTTGCCAAGGTATGTAGATACTGAGCGTGAGCAGTCCATCGCCCGGTGCGCTCATCTCTCACCTTTGATAACGTGCTTGTTAATGTTCATGTCGACGATCGCTCGACTCAACTTTGAGATAAAACGATGCTCGTGCCGTCGGCGCAGGGCGTTTCGCGCCACATGTAGCCTGCAGCCTGTTAGCCAGGTTAGCCAACTGTCCTCGGTTAAAAAAGACACCTTTAAAACACGTCAGATGTCCGTAGCGCCGCCGTGACACTGACACGTTTATATTTTCGATAGATTAGGCCACCTGTGACACCTCTAAATTTATACTGCACCATCTACTTAAAATGTGACAGTGCCATTTCGTTGTACTTTGCGTTTAGTGCTAATTTGTATATGTTAGCATGGTATCAAACCTATGATTACTAATGTCTATATAAACGTGTTAGCATTTAGCCCCAGATGCTACATATTGAGGCATGAATGTGACCACAATTTATTCTGTCTTTATCACCATCTACTAAACAAAATATGGATAATCTTTAATGAAATAATCATTTTTTATTTCAATGAAACGGTCTCATCGCTGACATTCGCATTTCCAACAGAATTATTTGTACTAGCTTCGGTGTCCCTATTCTGACACGTCGAAGGACTAAACATGTAATTTGTCATCTACTTTCACCTTAAGAAAAGGTGACGATGCTTTCGTTGCGCCTTGTGTTGATATGTGAATGCTAGCATGAGAACAAACCCACCATTTTGATGATGGAACATTACCGTGTTGGCCTATGAACATGTTAGCATTTAGCTCCAGATGCCAAATTAGTAAAATATAGCTACTGAGACTGAGGCCATGATTCATGAGTCATTCGAAAATATAGACAATCTTTAATGCAATAAGTGGCCGTTTCAGTTTCGGAAAGCCGTAAGTCACCAAATTCCGTCTTTGTCCCCCTCCCACAGCTGAGGAACGGCAACATCCACTACATCTCGGACGCTGGTGTTGGCGGGAAGGTGGAGAGGACGGTGGGAGACGCGGTGCTGTCGGACGGTCAGTGGCACACCCTGCGGCTGGTGAAGAACAGCTCGGCCACCGTCGTCCAGGTGGACGGCGGCCACTCCAGGGTGATCCAGCACGCCACCCAGGACTTCGGGGGTCTCGGGGTTTCGACCTTTTCCCTTGGAGGAATCCCATCCGGACCCGCTCAGCAGAAAACTGGAGCAGGTGAGGTTTTAGACTGTTTGCGAGAGGTGGTTTTGAATATCAAACTCTCCCTGATGTACACCAGTTTGATTGAAGCAGGGAAAGTGTGCGTGAGATGAGTTAAAGTGCACCAGTACCCCTTATTTTTTTCATTTCCTCCCCTTGTTTGGCAGGAACTGGCGATAAAACTGCCAGCTGGCAACATCGGGATCCGGTTTTAGTGTCACATGATAAATGCTCTCTGAAAAGTTTCCATGCAAATCTCAAAAAAAAAAACCTCTCTTGGACAATGCCCATATTGACAATGCCCTCTCTTAAACTCCGATAATTAAAGAGTAAATTCAAGTAAATTATACTTGCAGCCTTTGCATGTGTGTGTGTGGTTACACACTGTGTCAAACGCAGATGTCGAAGCTCCCGAAAACCGGCACTTGACCAACAAATGTATTCACAGTGCAATTACTAATGTTACTAATGCAGCAGTGTTGGACCATCTCATGTAATCCCTCTTTCCACAGTACACACTATATGCTTGTGTGTGTGTTTGTGTGTGGGCGGGTTGATGTGTGTGTGCGTGTGTACTCATGAACTTGTAAGACTTTTCGAATCCAATAGAACCTTTTTTTTTTTTTTTTTCCGCCCTCCCCAAATGTATTAATAATCTTCTGCTCAGATTGCTGACCATATTTGGTGGGCGTCCAAGACGCTGTGGAACCGGTCCGAAATCCGTTGCCATATGACACCGCTCAGATTTATTCCCGGTGAATTTACAGTAGTTGGATAAATGTTGTTTTTATTATTGCATCATTTATACACAGAATAACTAATGCTGATTTAATTTGACTCCGTCTCCGAGCGCCCGCCTTTGAGGACGTTTCGCGTTTTCGCGTTGTTTCCACGGACTTTCATCCCGGTGTCGACTTAAATCACCGATCAGATATCCTGAAGAATTAGTGGGGAACAGTTCGGGAAGGGTGAAACGGAGGGTTTCCAGCGAGAGGTAATGCAACACAGTAAATTTCAGAATTCAAGGGGAGGGGAACACTAACCTAATACTATGGACTAATATGGTAAAAATGAGCAATTTCGATGATTTGTTGAGCTCTTTTACACAGGAACTGGGGCATATTTCAAAACAAACATATTCCGAGCGCGCAGATGTGGCAGGCTGCCTGTTAGCTAACCTTTACCTCAATGTGTGTCTGATCAGTTGTGCGCCGTTGCCGTTACTCACTTTCTTAAGGGCTAATGAAAAGACACAAATGGACTTAATCTGCGCCGGGATAAATTCAATAAAAGCCTATTTACATTGCTGAGGCAGCGCTGTTAGACAATACACAAAGCAAAAGATTAAATTAGACACAGAGACGTTCATCTAACCCAGATGCATGTCTTTAAGCTACAACGGCCCAGACGATGGGTGCTCTGTTTTAGTAAATATTTCATATTTCTTCTCTGAAATTGGCCAGTGACGGGCTGAAAAATATTATTTGTTTTTCAGGGAGGTGCTTTCCACGAGAAGATTTTTTTTTTTTTTTTTTTACTCTTTTGTGACCAAAGCTTGAACCAATTACTCATCTAAACAAAATTCCTTGAGCTCTGATTATGGCCTCCACTTCCTGTTATTTACAACTAAGTGATCAAGCGTCGGCAGACATTTTTGAAAAACCCATCAGTCCTGGTGGTAGCGGGAAATGACGTCCCTCCAGGCTCCTCTCGCTGCGCGTCCTCCTAGCTGCTGATTGCCGTTTTCCACCTTCTCCTCCTGAACCGTTTCCGTCTCTCGTTCATCCGCAGGCTTCGATGGCTGCCTGTCCTACGTGAAATACAATGGGGAGAACCTGCCGTTCGCCGGGGACCACAGCCTGGTCACCTTAACCAAGACCAGCTCATCTGTCAAGATTGGCTGCAGAGGCCCCGACCTGTGCGAGAGCAGCCCGTGCTGGGATGGCCTGATGTGCGTCAACCAGTGGTACACGTACCAGTGTGTCCCACCTGGCGACTGCGCCTCGAACCCCTGCCAGAACCAAGGGAGCTGCGTGCCGGATCCCAGCTCGGGTTTCACCTGCATCTGCTCCGAGTTCTACACGGGCAAGACTTGCGAGACATTGGTGGCCTGTCTCGGCGTCCAGTGCCCCCAGGGTACCATCTGCAAGACAGCCAACAATGGAGGGTTTGTCTGCAGCCCGAGCCCCACAACAGAGACGATGGTCCTGCCTATTTGGGCGGTGCCTGCTATTGTCGGCAGCTGTGCCACCGTCCTCGCCTTGGTGGTGCTCAGCCTGATCTTATGCAACCACTGCAAAGACCGCAACAAGACCAAGGTGCCCAAGGACCCCAAAGAGAAGAAACCCAAGGAGAAGAAGAAAAAGAAGAAGAAGAAGGGGAGTGAGAATGTGGCCTTCGATGACCCGGATAACATCCCGCCATATGGAGATGACATGACGGTACGGAAACAGCCGGAAGGGAACCCCAAACCCGACATCATCGAGAGGGAGAACCCTTATCTGATCTACGATGAAACTGACATTCCCCACAACAATGAGACGGTCCCCAGTGCTCCCTGCGCCCCGTGCAACGTCCCGGAGGCCGATATTGAGCACTACGACATCGACAATGCCAGCAGTATCGCTCCATCGGACGCGGACATCATCCAGCACTACAAGCAGTTCCGCAGCCACACCCCCAAGTTCTCCATCCAGAGACACAGCCCGCTGGGCTTTGCCAGGCAGTCGCCGTTACCCCTGGGGGCCACGAGTTACACCTACCAGCCTCAATACACACAGGCGCTGAGGTCCACCCCACTCAGCCACTCCCACTCGGCCTGCCCTACCCCGAACCCCCTCTCCAGACACTCCCCGGCCCCGTTCACCAAGCCCGCCTCGTTTTACAGAAACACTCCAACCAGAGAACTTAACCTGGCTCGCCGCGACGGCAGCCCGCTGGACCTGCACAACGACATGTGCCAGCCACCGCCCATGTTTAACTACGCCACCCGGCTGGGCAGGCGCAGCAAGAGCCCGCAGACCATGGCCAGCCACGGCCACGCGTCCAGGCCGGGCAGTCGGCTGAAACAGCCGATTGAGCAAATCCCCCTGGAGACGGGGCCCCCCGTGGGGCTCTCGATTGAGGAGGTGGAGCGGCTGAACACCCCGCGTCCACGCAACCCCAGCATCTGCAGCGCCGACCACGGGCGCTCCAGCTCGGAGGAGGACTGCCGCAGGCCGCTGTCACGGGTCCGCAACCCTGCCGACGGCATCCCTGCACCAGAGTCCTCCTCCGAAAGTGACTCGCATGACTCTTTCACCTGCTCGGAGATGGAGTACGACCGGGACAAGCCCGTGTCCTACAGCTCCCGAGTTCCCAAACTCTCGCAGGTCAACGAGTCAGACGCTGACGATGAAGACTATGGCGGAAGGCTCAAGCAGAGGCGGTACTCAAGCCGGCGGGCGGAAGGAGGACCTGGCATCTCCCAGTTGCCCCCTACTGACCAGCACTACACCCTTCCCCACAAGCTGGGCCAGCAATCTGCAGGCTTCAACTGGGACAATCTTTTGAACTGGGGCCCAGGCTTCGGACATTATGTAGATGTCTTCAAGGACTTAGCCCTGCTTCCAGAGAACGCGGCGGCAAAAGACATTGAAATGAACAGTGGGGATGGCTCAGTGACCATTCTAAACGAAGGAGAAGCGGAGCAATATGTATGAGACTATTTATTACAGTGTTGTAGAATATGGTGATGTTCTCCTTAAAAAAAAAAAAAGAAAACAGGAAGGCTGTATATTTTGAGAGAACATTGGACTACATGTTTTTCATACGACTCTTAGACGACTTTCAATGCAGTAAGGCAGAAACGTGGCACCTGTTACACGACAGCTCGTGTCATTAGCCAACCTTGGAATGGTTTTGCCAGTCTCCGCTAGACCCAACCTCAGCATGCATTCCTCATTGTAACGTATCCATCCGCACCAAGTGGTTCACAAAAGGAGAAAAAAAAAAAAAAAATAATCCGAGTCTGAGTTCAATTTAGCCCTGTTCGCGTTATCTTGATCAGACATTTCTGTTCTTTATTACCAATATTGCCTCTCCTCTCCAAAAAGGCTCTGTCACATTCACCGCTGAGAGATAAGAGGATAGGAAAATTAACACTCACAGGAAGAGAATTCCATTTGGCTTTAGAGCAAAAGAAAACTCCCGTTCTCCTCGTCCTTTTTTTTTTTTTTTGGGTGGTGGGCGGGTTTTTTAATTCGATTTTAAAGGGAAGCATGTGTGTTTGATCCGTCTGCACCTGCGGGTGACAGGATGTGGCCCTCGGCGCGAGAGCCGGTTTCTGCTAGCACGGTATCGCGCCGCGGTTGTTATCCCGGCTCCCTCTGTCTGCTCCTGCCATGGTGGTGTTTTCTCACAGAAGACTGGCTAAATGCTCCAAGGGTGAGGATTAATGGAGTCCCCTGCCTTACAGACATTTGAGGATTGCAGTACTGGGAGGACTTTCCCTCCCCCCCCCACCCCCTTTGCCCCCTTTTCTGGCCTGAGTTCAGTAGGAGAGGAGGTTTTAGGGGGATCGTGATGTTTGTCACAAGACCACATTAGCATTTTCTGACCTGCCAAGTTTCTTTTTTTTTTTTTGTTTGTTTGTTTTTTAATTTCCGGCCACGGATGATGATGATGATGATGATGATGATGATGATGATTGATGTATGGATCCTATGAACTAAAAACACTATGAATTTGTGTACATTTTTTTTTTAATTCATGAGAAATCATGGAGTCATTTGTCATTCGGTGTCTTCGTCCATTATTTTTGACATGTATGGTTTCTACATTTTTGTACTGTTTTATTAACTTAAATTACTTAAGCTGTGTTTTTATGGATATTTTCATATGCGGAAATGTATGTCCTTACTTTCGGGGAAAGTAAGATTAAAGACTTATTTTTTACATTTGTTACTTATGTAACATCAGTATTTTCCACTTTTGATAAAACTATAACATGCTGTATGCTTTGTACCTGTAAAAAGCCAATAACAGAATTAAAAAAAAAAAGTATTTATTTAAAAGCTGCTCACTTCTTGCTTTCATGAGTTCAGTGCTTGCTGACGCCCCTTTTTCCATCGCAGGAACTTTTGGAATTTAGCCGGAATTTTGAAAAATCTTGGCACATATGCACCAAAATTACCCTGGAGAAAAAAAAGTTTTGCTTCAACCCCAAACTTTCCCGAAAGGGGTTGGAGCTTTCTTGAGGGGTTGGGGCTGCGTGCTGAGGAACGCCCATTGGTGGAACCAACTCGCGGCGTTCCGTACCTCCGTTCAGCCGCCACGTTTAAGCCAATGTGCGGCTGGAACCTGGTTCCATTCCCGCAAGCTTCACTTTGTTTGGATCTTAATGTCATCAGCCTGATTTCGATGAATTCTCTGGAACTTTGGGGGTAACGATGGAAACCTAAACCAGACTGCCTAACCCAGGTACAGTAAATAAAATCCCTGGAACTAAAAGTTCCTGGAAGTGTTGGTGGAAAAGGGGCTAATGTCGCCTTGAAGCTCAGATCTCATTCTATATTTGAGATACACAATATGGCGTTTTTAAATAATTCTGGATCTGAACAAAAAATCTAAAAAAAAAAAAGACAAAAAAAAAAGAAGGGCATTTCAAGA